>JAWZYT010005838.1:0-27810 GCA_034508575.1 Petrolisthes manimaculis | reverse complement strand
GTGGAGGAGGAGGAGGAGGTGGAATAAGAGGAATAGAAGGTGGAGTAGGAGGAGGAAGAGAAGGTTTAGGAGGAAGAGGAAGGGAAAAAGAAGGAGGTGGAAAAAGAAAAAGAGAAGGTAGAGGAGGAGGAAGAGAAGGTAGAGGAGGAAGAGGAGGAGGATAAGAAAATGAGATGGATACTGTGAACTAACTCGTGGAAGGAAATATTGAGGAAAGAGAACAGGAAGGAATGTCTAGGTGTGTCTGAGGCTCGGCGGTAACACACACACACACACACACACACACACACACAGAGAGAGAGAGAGAGAGAGAGAGAGAGAGAGAGAGAGAGAGAGAGAGAGGAACGCACACACAGGCACTTAGATGCACACAAACAAACATTATTATACAGAAGGCTTAACACATAAACAAATATTATCAATGTCCAGTTCTCTCTGTACCGAGTCCACCCACGACTTGGCGAACGTAGAAACTGGAGAAAAAAAAATATATATACCTTATGACAGCGGCCGACAGACAATGACAGTAGGGTAGATGAAGTAATTGATTGAATGAAATAGTAATATCGTATACCTACAAATGGACACAACTCATATAAACTAGATTGAAACACAGTGAAATGCAGTAATTCGTGGAAACTAGCGGGAAATTAAATTAAAATATATGACAACGCCACTCACAGAATATATAATTATCCAACATCACAGAATACTCTCTGGGATAATCAAATAAACCTTTCAGTAACGAAGGCGTCGACGATGACTTTAAAAGGTCTCTTCATCCATTAATATATTTAAATCTTTTCTTGTGAAGGAAACTTTAAAATTTCTTATCCTGATATGTGTACAATGCATTTTTTTTTTAGGACCCTGTGATCGTGTATGGAAAGAAATTGGAGGTTCTGATTCCTCCTATCTATACAATAAAACAAGCTCCTTCCATATAGGTGGCGTTCCGTGGCTGTATTTGAAGGACTCGTTTACCTCCAATTTTCAGACCACATCACAGGGTCCCTTAACCTGTTTATGCCAGTCGCTGTAATTGGATGCTGCACGTCACTCAGGTCGGATATTTGTTGATTACGTGTGCTTTTTACATCGCTAATGATGATGATGATAATAATATGCTGATTATATTACCCTTGGTTCCGCTTCACTGGGTTGAGCATTATTATATTTCTGCGGTGTGTGTGTGCGTGTGTGTGCGTGTGTGTGTGTGTGTGTGTGTGTGTGTGTGTGTGTGTGTGTGTGTGTGTGTGTGTGTGTGTGTGTGTGTGTGTGTGTGTGTGTCCTTAATTTTTTATTTTTTTTTACTGACAATCGTTCTGTCAAATTATATATACAGGGTTGGGTTTACAGCCACGTATGACAATAGCTTTCTCCAGTTATTCATCATGTCATCAGATGTGAGAGAAAAGGCGACTAAATGGAGCTTTCAATTCTCCAACTGTCCCTCTTTTTCATTTGTTACCTTTTGTGCTTACTGTCCCACCTCTCAATCATTTCTTCCACGGGCGTCGTATGACTTCGCTGTTGCGGCGCCTAATATCAATCAATCAATCAATGTGGCGTGAGACAAACTTGTTCGGGTGGTGTGAGCATTACTGACCTGGCCATAATGTTCCAGGTTCATATCGAATAAGTGACGATCTTCCTCTAGCCCTTGCCCTGAACCAACGCTTAATGGACCCTGTGATCGTGTATGGGAGTTGGTGGCTTCTGATTCCTCCCAACTATGCCACGAAACAAGCTCCTTCAATATAGTTGGTGTTTCGTGGCATTATTTGAAGGACTCATTAACCTCCAATTTTCTGACTACATCACGGGGTCCCTCAAGAACAGAATTTTGGATACCCCAGGAGTGAACAACTTTACTTTACTGAATACTTTCCCTGTCAGGTTGGTTTAAGACATGTATACGACCATGAGGAGGAGGAGGAGGAGAGGAGGAGGAGGAGGAGGAGGAGGAGGAGGAGGAAGAGGAGGAGGAGGGAGGAGGAGGAGGAGGTGGGAGGAGGAGGAGGAGGAGGAGGTGGTGCCGCCCTCGGGTGTGGTCAGAAGATTCTCAGGTAATGGAAGACTCGGCTCGTAAACTTGTCCTAGTGAACTGGTGGGTCATAATGGCTCCAGGAAAATGTTAAGAGGAGGAAGGCGGCGGCGGCGGTGGTGGAGATGGTGGTGGTGGTAGTGGTGGAGGTTGTGGTGGTGGAGGTGGTGGTGGTGGGGGGGGGGGGTAGTAGTTGAGGAATATATCTTCGTGTGCTTTACTGAGGCAACATTATTCGATTTTGAAGATTTTCCGTAACTTGTTCGTTAATATGGGAATAATAATAATACTTAAGCAGTCGAGTTAAATATATATCATAGGAAAATATATTGTGGTTCGTGCATTACTGACGTTCATGGTCATTATCAGAATGTAAATTATAGTTCATCCACAACTTACCAATCAAAGTTTGCCTTTCCACTTTTGAAGATTAATGTGTTCCTGTAACACAATAAAACTTGTCAGGTTATTCTAGGCAATATATTGAAGATATAATTGTTATTTGTAGCTTACCGAGGTCATTAAGAATCCAAAGACTATATACCGATTCCTCCTAACAGTGCAAACAAACAAATTCCCAGGATATTTACTCTTATGCTAATGTAGTGTTGTTACATACCCAGTTAATTAACACAGAATAGAAAAAGGCCGAACACGGGTATGAATTGATAGGTGTGGTGGGTGTAAAATCAATAATGTGGTGTGAGTAAAAACCAAGACTCATTAACGTGAGGAGGAACACCACATACTAACTAAATACGTACTAACTAAGCACGTACTAAACTACTAACTAAGCACGTACTAACTAAATACTCATTCATCACCTGAATTTACTCCCTCCTTATATTTATTTACCTCATAGTAACTCATTGTATTAGTGGTTCAACATGTATACAAGTCAGTGTAATATGAAGTAAATTTACATGTGCTGTGGATTTTCTTATTTTACAGAGTTTAGAATAGGGATGGACGGGAGGGTCAGTAATATCGTATAGAGAGTGTGAAGATATGGAGTGTAAGATCAAAAACTTGTGGGTGAGGTAGGTGAACTTTGGGTGGGTGGAGCCATGTGGGTGGAGTGTGTGTGTGTGTGTGTGTGTGTAAGAGGGTGGGTGGGGTGTGTGTAGGTGGAGTGGTGCTGAAATACGGGTCAGGTGGGGTTGAAATGCAAGTGGAGTGTGGATGGGTGGAGTGCAGGGCTTCGAATTTGGGTAGAAAGTGGATGGATATGTGGTGATGGGAATGAACTACGGTTAAGTTAAAGGGGGGGGGGGGTGCGGGAATAGGGGGACAGGCTTGGGGGGGGGTTAGGGGATTGCAGGGGGTTTTGAGGGATGCGGGAGTAGGGGGACAGGCATGAGTAGGGGGTTAGGGGTTTGCGGGAATATTGGACAGGCTTTCTACCCACACCAAGCCTGTCCCCATATTCCAGCACCCCCTAGTCCCCCTCCAAGCCTGTCCCCCTATTCCAGCACCCCTAGTCCACCCCCCCCCCCCAAGCCTGTCCCCTACTCCTGCACCCCCTTAACGCGAACATTTTCCATAACCTACTTCATATATCATTCATGTCAGGTTTGTTTGAGGTGAAGCGAAAATGTACCGTACTGAACGCAAAAATACCGAGCAATCTTTAAAGTTATGTTGAAAGATATATGATTTAGAGAGAGTACAGGAATGATATTAAAGACTCACTGGCCTAATAACATGTAACAGAAACATACAAAAAAGTGTGAAAATAAATACTAATATTATACATATAACAAAACGATGTATAAATTGCGATGACATAAATTGAACGCAACATCAAAATGGTTAAATTAAATAGATGGCAAAGCAAAAAAGAAAAAAAAATGACACACACACAACTCGTAAAAATACTACAAGAAAGTATTACACAACCAAAGAGAGACGAAAGAAAATAGAGATGGAGATAAGACAAACTAAGAATATTTTTTCCTGCTTCGTTCATTTGCATAGAGAAGGAAGGAAGGAAGGAGTGTCACCTGTCTGGCTGGGTGGATGGGTAGGTGGCTGGGTGGGTGGGTGGGTGTGGCAAGGCGTGGGTGTCAAGTGTAAGGGCGGGTAAGAGAGTGGATGTTGTGTGAATGTTTATTATTATTATTATTATTATTATTATTATTATTATTATTTTTATTATTATTATTAATATTTTTATTAATATTATTATTATTGTTATTATTATTATTATTATTATTATTATTATTATTATTATTATTATTATTATTATTATTATTATTATTATTATTTATTATTATTATTATTATTATTATTATTATTATTATTATTATTATTATTATTATTATTATTATTATTATTTCACTGGGAACTAGCAACAAACGCAGAGTGATATTTTTTTTATGGTACGAAGACAAGCATCATGGGAGTGGGAAAAATAAATTATGCAAGAGGAAGGTGCATGGGGGAAGAGAGAGATCAGACTATATAAATTGGAGTTATTATATAAAGTTAAAAGGGAACGAAGGAAGTCAAATTATTAGGTGGGAGAAATGATGGTGGTGTCAAACTGAGGAACAGGACAATGAAAGGGTGTCAGCCTGGAGTAAATTATTGGGGGTTGGAAATGAAGTGGTGTCATGTAAAGAGGGCAGAGCGATGAAGGGTATTACGTCAAAGAGGAAAGACCAAGTGTAGGGTGTCAAAAGTGTCAAGCAGGCAGACGAGCCGAGCAATGATGAGAGGATGTCAGTCAGTCAGGTAAAGGAAATGGAGAAGAAGGGGACTACCAGCAGAAAAGAGAGCTTAGATAAGGGGTAATTGTGCTTGTGTGTGTGTGTGTGTGTGTGTGTGTGTGTGTTAGTGTGACATGCATACATACAGACAGAGTGTGTGTGTGTGTGTGTGTGTTTGCCGAAAATTGTCCTTTGTGTGCGGAATCCCTAGTGAAAAAGCCTTGTGTGTGTGTGTGTGTGTGAGAGAGAGAGAGATAGAGAGATAGATAAGGTTTGGATCACTCGTCCCTTCACTTTCTGCATCTTAACAACGCGTTGGTGAGGAGTCGAAAACTGGCGTCGCCTAAAATAAGCATGAGAAGAGAAGAGGGTAAGGGAAAGAATCAGTATTTGCTTAAGGGATACCTGTGTTTTGTGGGTAAGGCTGATTTTGAGTGTTGTTTATGGGGCATATTATTAGAATTATTTGATTTTTATGGTTTCTTCTTCTCCGGGAAGGTGGATGCTGGGAGGAATAGATAGAGCTTTCGTGTTGTTTAAGAGGCTGTGGTGTCAGTGGTGCGACCCCCTCGACTCCCATCCCACCAGGAAACCAGGAAATATTGACAGCTTGTGAAATTCAAGAACATGCAGAAATGTCGATACGCTCTTCTTGGTTTTCTTCTCACTAATACTGTCGGTAATATATGAATATGCGAAGGAGTTGGTGGATGGCTCAAAGACTCTCTGTTTGTTTTCCGGGTAAACTTTAGGCGTGTTTTACAATTCGGTCTTATAAAGTTGGTTAGAATTTGGGTACAGTTGCGAACATTGTTTTTTTTTATACCACTGTTGTAACCTTACCAACCCATATTAGGCAAACCAGTTAGTTACCTTAGAAAGTTAAATAAATGAGACTGTTCGGATGCTCATCATATAGGATCGTTTACGTCAGTTTGAATTCTCCTCTTAATATGGGTATGTGTGTTTCATGTTTAGTTTCAGTATAGTTGGTCAGTGTTCTGGTTTATACTTCTTTCTCTAATGTTGCATCTCTAGGAAATCCCTGGTTCACGCTGTGGAAAACACAAGAGTGGATAGATTGTTCCCTTCACCTAAAGGTTTAGATGGTTGGTGGTATTTTATTGGCTGTATAGTAATTCCTCTTCATACTCAGTCCCTTGCAGTTCCGCCTTCGTACTTTTTCTTAAAAGACATTTTAACAGTCTAGCCCCAAAATTTTATCCTGTCCATTTCATCACCTTTACAGAGATGTTATTCTTATCGGAATGAGTGATACTTATCGTCCAGCACAGTACTGTTGGGTACAGCTGGGTACAACCTCAATCCTGGGTAACTTCTGTGTCACAACAAAGGAGGAGAGTTACGGCCAACATTTTTTTTTCTAGAGACCTCGACAGCTGACGTGAGTAGGGAAAGTGGCAGCTGATGGGGACCTGTGACCCCTCCCACTGCCACATCTGCACCTCCCCCAACACACACATGTATAAAATAGACTTTGTATCTTCCACCCTAAGGGTTAAATTAAAAGCATACGGCTTTCATGATTTCTGAACCTCCCTTAGTACACCTTTTACTGATATAGAAATTTTTAAAAAAGAAAAACCATATATGCTGTATATATATATATATATATATATATATATATATATATATATATATATATGTATGTATAAAATAGTGCTATGTATGCACATTTGTTGACACTGAAAATTTAGTTCCAAAGATGAAAGTTTTAAAAGCATCAACTTCAATAATTATTACTAATTTGAAAATAGAGTTGTGTGAATAATTGTGCTTACATATTATTTGATATTAATCAGTGATCTTACTAACACTGTTTATTATTGACTCTGATGTATATTTCAGTCCAACTGGATTGATATCGGATGTGTGGTATATTATTATTCGTACACTTTCTTGCTTCTTATGTCTATCCATAAGAATGATGTAATGCAATAACATTAAACATATATTTTTCTTTACATTCTCATCATTACATTATTTACAAGATCCTCCTGGGCCTTCTCCCAGTGTGCTTACATGTCTGGTTATCCTCTTAATTAAGGATGAGTCTTGGTGAAGCCTCCCGCAGAGATGACACACACAGACTTTATTTAATGTTTCTTGCTTTTATGTTTTGACGTTCTGTATGTGGTTATGGGAACTGTGATGGTGCTTTTATATTGAAGACTACTTGATCCTTTTCGTTAATGGGTTAGTATAGTGTTGGTGAAACTGATTCGTCCAAACTAATTCAAGCAAAAGGACCACCATTATTTTTGTAGATATGGTCATGCTTCCTGGTATATTTTGAAGGAATCAATTCGCTTCAGAGTATCAAAGGTATTCTATCCCCTTAATTAAACCACAAAACGGATTCTCTTAATAACGTGAATGCCGTGTTCTTCTGATCTGTGGTATAAAACAATCAGTAGTTTTCAGTTTGCTGGTAACATCACACTTTTTACTTATTTTCTACAACTGTCTCTTCTTTCCTTCTATTTCCTTCATACTTATAATGCCCCACATATCTATCACCTTCTTCCTCTTCCTACAGGGTCTTCCAATCGTAGTGTGGTCTTCTGTCATCCTCAAATCAATCAATCGCCTCTTAATTAAACACTATCTGAAAAAAAGGTGTTGTATTATAATGTAGTAGTTAGACGGAGTGCTTTATAGAATTTTGAATACATAGGCATTGGTCTGTACACAATGTAAGTACACGAGAAGATTAAATATTTTGACGCACAAGTGAATAGCTGAGTTGTGAGCGAGAGTGGAAAGGAATTTAAACGTGGGCATAGGTCGGGCAATCAAAGGCTGGGTGGAGCATAGTGAGTGGAGAATGAATTATAGGAAGAGATGAAGCAAAAATACGAATTACCACCTTTGCCTGGGAAAATAGACAGAGAGGGGCTGGAGAAATAAAAGATATGTTTATATATTGGTCGATAATGGTAGCACAGACCTGGGAGAGAAAAATTACATGAGCGATGTTGAATTCTGAATGATTTAGAAAATGAAACGGCGAAAGAAAAGGGGTGAGGATAAATATTTTTTATATATAGATAATGTTAACAAAAAAATACTAAAAAAAAAAAAGAAATGGAAAAAAGAGGAAGAAAGGGAATGAAAGAAATGAAAAGGAAAACAGAAAATGAATCTAGGAAGGAACAAATAAAAGATAACTACCATAAAGAGAGACAGATATGCGTGAGTCACCCTTTTGTGGATATGATTATTATTTTCCACGACAGTACCAGAGAGAAGAGTGGTTGGTGTGTAAGATAACGGCATGGAGGAGAGGCAACAGGTGATGTAAAAGGAACGAGTAAAGTCGAATTGAAATAGTGGGGACGGAGGAAGACTAAAAACAGCATAACAAAAGAGGAACTAAGAAAAGTGGGAGGGAAACATTGCGAGTGGGTTTTTCAATACTCTCTCAGTCTTGGTTAATTTAAGGGGATTATTTAGAGGAGGAAACCGATTCATCCAAACAATGTCAGAAAACAGAAGAGTGTCTCAGTATACGAATAGGAAGTCTGTTTTGTTGCATTGCCTGGAAGAATCGTTACCTTCGAAATCACTCACTCAAAGTAAATGACCCCCGTAACCAAATGGACATGTGGTGTTTATCACATTATGTGCTTCGATGAGTTGGTTTCGTTCCCTGCCAACACAGTGCCACATTTCTCTTTAAAAGCTGTTTTGAAAATAGTATGATGTTTGTTGGTCTAACTCAGCAAGTAAAATATCCCGTTTATGAATCCTAATTACAAACCTTCAGTGAGTTGTATATAATATTTATATGCGAGATCTGTAGTCAATAAACCCACATCCTACATCCTTCCTTCATGGGAAGAATACAAAGAAAGCTCTCCTTCAAATAATAATTATAAGGAAATTCTTCATCCTTCATTTTGCACTACAAGAAATGAATATATTGAAAGTATTTTTTGTATTTTTCAGTTCCACATACGAAAGATGAATATACCCATAAATAAATGAAAAATAGTACACACATCTTCCAGTTCTTCCTACACACAAAACGTATAAACTTGGATGTAGAGAGGGAAAGAGGCCACAGGTAAAGAAAGGTGTTGACCCGAACCTACACTTGCATTGATTTCACGCCTAATTATAGGGTTTCTGGCGGGCAGGTCGGTCTGTCTGTCTGTGCAGGCTTCGTCGAGAGGGACAGCTTAGCGTTCGTTGTTCGGCCCCGTGACCTGACCCTAACAACAACACATTTACTCACTCACTCATTAACTTTCTCATTCACCCTCTCACTCACTCACTCACTCGTCCACACACTCATCTTTAATGCTTTCGTTTATTCGTGTACATATATTCCTCACTCCCTCATAATTATTTCAACTCACGTCACTATACATTCACTCACTCACTCACTCTTTCTCTCACTCACTCACGTACCGTAATAACTCATCCAATCATTCCTCCATTTGCATATTCTGCCATTTCTCTCGGCCCACATACTTATTCACTTTCTTACCACTGACTTATTCGCTTCCACAATAGTTTTTCTTCTTCCCCAAATCGTTTTTTTTTCACTCACTCTTTCGCTTGATTCTCTTGATCACCAATTCACTCACTCACTCACTCACTCACTCACTAATTCATTCACTCACTCACTCACCAAATCACAAGTTTTTCCACCACATTCACCCCGTTCTCCTCTTCTTGATAAACCTACCTGCCCCGGTCCTCCTTCCATCCTCCCTCCCCCTCTGACTCATCTACCTACCTACCTACCTTACCTTACCTTACCTACAAACACCCTTTCCTCTGAGGCTATAATTCACACCCTTTCACTCAGTCAGTCACTCACACCCTCACTCACTGTCGCTCATGTTCACAGTTCCGTCTTAATCATCTTGCACGTGTTTCTGGTAACCTTGTGTTTCCTTACCAGAGATATTATTTCTTTTTCCTTACGTTATGTGTTGGTTTGTTTTTATGTTCTTCCTATTAATATTCCCAATCAATACTTTGCACAGTCCCAGGTTTACATTTTTTTTTTTTTTTTTTGTGAAATTTTCCCACTAAAAGATGAAAAATTACATACATTAATGTATTATATCCTTGTTGTTGTAACTATGAACTGCAAGGGGAATGAATGACTAGTGGAGTAGAAAATACATGGCGTCAGTGACAATAATAAAGTCATAATACAATAGTCGTCACACATGTATGAACAGCTAGAGCCCGTTAGTTTATTCCTTCCTCATATAGTCAAGGTTACTAAGATGGTAAAGATTGTATTGTACCACATGATGCCTTACAAATGCACAAATAAAACTGAGTGGGTTTTAATGATTACGTGCAATTATAGAGGACAATGGTATTTTTTTTATATAATGTTATGTTTGCTGTGATACAAAACCTGTTCTCATGGGTCTGGTATATTCCCTGAAACGAGTTATATCATCTGGCGCAAGTTACACCAAAATAGTGAGCGTGGAGCCTCCGTGCTTTAAAGAATTCGTTATACACTTTTAGTTGAGGCCATTACCCTCACCTGCCCCTTCACAAAAAATATAAAAGAAATCCTAAAGTACTAAAAACTATCTTAACAATTTCCAACTACCCACTACCACCACCACCACCACCACCACCACCACTATTACCACCACCAGTATATCTTCACAACCAGTACTAACACCTCCACCACTACCACCACCAACAACACCACCATCGGTCTCATCAACATAATCACCATCACTATCATCATCATCATCATCATCATCAAGTTACGGATGGTAGTGTTTTTTGAGCTAGTGTTTACAAGTGACTCCCTCCCCGGGCGAATGTAAGTTGTCTGGCGTTGTAGATGGATCACCTTCCTACCACTGCACTCATCCACTTCAAGTCACTGCTGGTTTATTTTACCAAGTATATAAAGTCATCTGAGAGGACGATAGATAAAGATATTAAACATTCTTTTGTGTGTGTGTGTGTGTGTGTGTGTGTGTGTGTGTGTCTGTTCAGTGCCAATGCTTTGGGTTTTTTGTTGTGGGTGTTTGTATGTCGAGTGCAGTATAATAATGCTAAATTAAGTGTAGCATAATTTTACAGATATCCTAGTAGCGGTATGTAAGATCAAAGTATTTATATTATGTCATTTTCTTGTTTCAGGTAAATGTCTGGCTGCGTAATGGACTGGCATGTTTACCTACAGCATGTAAGTACTATTATATCTCTTTAAAAGTCAACAACTAACACATCTCATAGGCTTTAATTTGTCAGTATTGGACTGGCATGTTTACCTACAGCAGGAAAATATATTATATCTCTTTAAAAGTCAACAACTAACACATCTCATAGGCTTTAATTTATCAGTATTATAAAGCATCACTTCCTTGTCTACTTCCTCTATGTCCCTTTTGGTGGGTTGGTGGTGAATTGTGAGTCCTTTGCCACACGCTGTGTTTCAATACAACTAGACAGGGGTTGTGATGTGTGGAGAGAGGGGTTAGGAATGGGTAGCCTAGCCATTACCTTTATTGCGCCCCATCACCAGTACAAAGAGAGGGGACGGGAATGTAGACCAAGTGTGTGCCAAACCTATTTACCCTCATCTATCTTTCTTACTCGCCATTTACCTTTACAGTCAGTTTACAGCGGAGGGACCCCAGCCTTTTATTTTTTATTCTCACACAAGTGGCCGCGTTACTATATAAATTCTTCACCCTACCAGATTATTTTTTGTATTATTAACTTCTGAAATATGGAAAGAGTCATTTGTTGGCCTTGTCAGATATGGCTTTAGAGGGAGAGTTATTTTGTTTGTTTTTGAGGGCTGCTGATTCCTCCAACCCATGCCAAGAAACAAATCCCTTCAATATTACTGATAGGGGTTTTTGTTTTGTGACATAGTTTGGAGGATTCAGCAGCCCTCCAATTTAACATTAATTAAGAGTTATTCTTCTACATCTAACGCGAACATTCTCAGTTCATTATTATTATATAGTAATTTGCCTCGGACGTTGAGTACTGCTTGTGGAAAACAGAACACACATTAAATAGTAAATAAGTAATGTGAACGTCTTATGATAAAGCTTTATTATAGTTAGGTTGGTGGTGTAGGATACTTGACATGTTGTAATTACTCTGTCACATCATCAGTCAAAGCGCCACCTCTCATCTCACAACACTCGGGTAATCTCTCATCGTGTGTCAGTTCTTCAGCAAATTTACTATTTCTTTTAAGTATTGCTCTCTCTCTTTGATTTGTGTGATTTTTTTTTTTGGTTACATAATTATGTTCTTATAAAATTATGACTTCTAAATTATCTGTTTAACATTTGCATGCTCATCCGTCAGCCTTTCAGACATACTTACGGTTCTCACTGAGGGACACGATGAATCAAACGCATTCTGATTGTTAACAGTTTATGAAAATGTGAAGCACCTTGATACTTTATAAATATATCCCATAATAATATGACTGTCCCATGTGCACCATCATAAAAAATCTCATACTATAACGTTACAACCAATCATTCATAGAGTTTACCGATTGCAATATTTTTTTCTTTAATATTGAAACTTCCAAGTATAATTTTACAGGTTTAACGTATACACTTATGAACTGTTGGATACGTCACCCCATAATTATGTTTTTCTCAGTACCAAACCTTAAACGAGCAATTTATAAATGATTTTGTGATAAGTTTATTCAGAGTAGTTTCCATATACCCCGATAAAACGAAAAGATTCATGTCACACACACACACACACACACACACACACACACACACACACACACACACACACACACACACACACACACACACACACACACACACACACACACACACACACACACACACACACACACACACACACACACACACACACATATACTCGTGTCAACTACATAGACACACACACTAACCGATGCACATAGGAAAAAAATTATTCTAGGGACACACACTCGTACACATACAGACACACAAAGACACACACTCTCTGAGATAGACATTAACACAGATTACCTAACTGTATACTGAGGTAATCTGTTTTCTGGCATACTTTGGAGGAATCACTTGCCTCAAATTCACACAAATAAAATTATTATCCTCTTCATCTGGGAGTCTAAACTGGTGTTCAAATGCATCAGCCAATGAAAGCCTATTATGTATACGAATCCTGGGCGTCTTCTAATTATCCACACTGGAGTTAGTTGTAGTATACTTCACGAAAAGAGTTATGTGACATTGTATCGTCTTTAGAATGCGATATCAGAGGTGTATTTGCCAGTATAGGTAGCTTGGGGTTGCAGTGGTATAAATGTTTGGTTCCCCAGTATAGGCACGATCTGTGTATCAAAGTAATCATAAGAAGATAAAAGAGACAGAGTATTTGCCACAGTGCAATGTCACCCTTCATCATTCAACATCAACATGGTCAGGTAATGGCCTTGTATACCCGATATTTCGTCATGACAGTTACTTTGCAGTCTCGATGTTGTGTCGTAAGTAAATCAGTATCAGGCTTATCTTTCTGACAATTTATCAGTTGGTGGGAATGTCTCGTATATTAAGCAAAGTAACAGCCTTTCAGCCAGTCAGTTCATCCTTTTACCTGTTAGAGATTTGTTAATGTCGATAATACCGGTACTGCCTTTAGTTCTACACAGAAGGCCATCCCTTTTATCTCGTTGGCATTTTGTTAATAAATCTTTTCCGTTTGTTTGTTTGTTTTTCACATACCGATAGAATGGAGGGTTTAGGTAAGTTAATGTACAGTTCTCTTTGGCCAGGAAGACTTAACCATCAAATCTGTAAATGTATTTGTTTGCGATTCATTTAGTGATAATGGAAATATTTAAATTATACAATCCGCTGATACCGACACCTCTTCATAGAATATTCATTCAGTGAGATAGAGGAGGTGTTGCAGACAGTACTTGTGGTGTCAGTTAGTGAATCATTGTCAAGTAAGAGATAAACATTATAGCAGGACTGTATTACTTCGACGATTTAGAATCTCACAAAATATATTCCAGATACAGTGAAAAAAAATGATCACAATATGAATCCTTTATGAGTGAAGAAAATAAATCTTTTTCACCTTATCAAGAGTGAACGTCACAATATGTATTATAATATATCTGTACTATTTTGCAGCAGTGACCTATTGATGTCGTTAACTAATCCATCAGATAGTAAACCATTTCAGCTGTCTGACATTTCATTTGATGATCAGTCTTTTTATCCAATATATCTTTCTGTATATTCATTCGTTTGTCCGTCCATCCGCCCGTCACTTACAGCGTATCAAGTATGATGAATCGAAATGGTCAAAAACCAGAGGAAGGTGGGAGGGAGATACGGGGTCGTGAGGAGCATATTACTTGTATGAATACCCTCCACCTCTCCATGAATATCCATCCCCTCTGTGCTGGTATGGGAGAGGCATTGGACATGATGGGGGAGTATGGGTACCAATGAATGGAACGAGTTGACTTAGCAAAACGGAGGGGTCAAGTGAGACAGAAGAGAGGGAAGGAAACGATAGTAATGGAAGGAGAGGAGAATGAAGGGGATTGTGATTGCAGATGACATTTTTTTTTTTTTTTTGAGTGGTGATTGAGAATGAGATGGAATGTTTTATGGAGGTGGAAGGAAGGGAAAGGAAAGGATAAAGATAGGGAGGGAGTGGCTGACTGTGTGTATTGTGTGTGTGTGTGTGTGTGTGTGTGTATGTGTGTATGTGTGTGTGTGTGTTTGTGTAAGGGAGGTCAGTGGGCTGTCGTTGCCAAAGTTTCTGTAGGAATGGGTCGAGGGTGGGTTTGTAGGACGGGGTCGAGGGTGGGTTTGTAGGACGGGGTCGAGGGTGGGTTTGTAGGGGTGTGATTATTGGTAAGTGAAGGGACGAGATGGATGGCTTGGTTACCTTTCCATGGATAGGATGACGTAGGCTGATAGACATAGACAAATAGACAGACAGATAGATACAGAGACTCTTATAGTGAGAGAGACTGTAATTTTTTAAGGATGTTGTTTGAGTGTGAAGAGAACCGTGACAGATGGCAGACAGACTGACAGACAGATCCAGCAAGCCAGGAAATTGCGAGGCGTACAGCCGGCTCCACTGCCGCGAAGGCCCCTGCAGTGTTGTCAGCGTTCCCTTTCCCAGTCGTGAACCACACACTTCGGTCCGAGATACACATCTGAAGCACTCACTAGTGAGAGAGAGATGGATATGGTGGTTGGCAGGCTTGTATGATGAGCGAAACGAATAACAATGAAACAATAATGTATATGTGAGGAATTTTGTGTTCATGCAGATGTAACATAGGCACCAAGTGATTCCTGATGTATTAATTTTCTATATTTCATGGTGTAGAATGTTACATTGTACAGTATTGCTCGATAAATCAGTTGCTGATATACTATTAAGATGATAAATGGAGGATATCCTGATATGGGAACATATTTCATGCACGTTTGGCCAGTTTATAGATGTCATGATATTATTGATATATAGGTATCAGAGCCATTTTTTTTTTTTTTTCGTCGTCGTCGTCGTCGCCGCCGCCGCCGCCGCCGCCGCTGCTGCCGCCGCCGTCGTTTTTTAATAATTAGTGTTTTTTTTTTTTTTTTTTAATAATATATATATATATATATATTTGTTTTTCATTTGTTTTTTATTATTTTTTTATTTGATTTATTAATTTTTTATCGTCGTCGTCGTCGCCGCCGCCGCCGCCGTCGCCGCCCCGCCGCCGCCGCCGCCCCGCCGCCGCCCCGCCGCCGCCGATGCCGCCACCCCGCCGCCGCCGCCGTCACTCCGCCGCCCCGCCGCTGCCTCCCCGCCGCTTCCGCCATCGCCCCGCCGCCGCCGCCTCCGCCACCCCGCCGCCCCGCCGCCGCCGCCGCCGTCGTTTTTTAATAATTAGTGATTTTTTTTATAATATATATATATATTATTTTTAATATATATATTTTTTTATTAATTAATTTTATTTTGTAATAATTATTATTTTTTTTTTTCATTATTTTTTTTTTTTATTAATTTTTTTATCTGATTTATTAATTTTTTTTCGTCGTCCTCGTCGTCGTCGCCTTCGCCGTCGCCGCCGCCGCCGCCGCCCCGCCGCCGTCGCCGCCACCCCGCCGCTGCTGCCGTCGTCGTCGTCGTCATTTATTTATTTATTTATTTATTATAATTAGTTTTTTTTTTAATAAATTATTTGTATAATTTTTTTATTTATTAATTATTATTAATTATTATTAATAATTATTATTTTTTTCCCATATCAGGATATCCTCCATTTATCATCTTAATAGTAAATCAGCAACTGATTTATCGAGCAATACTGTACAATGTAACATTCTACACCATGAAATATAGAAAATTAATACATCAGGAATCACTTGGTGCCTATGTTACATCTGCATGAACACAAAATTCCTCACATATACATTATTGTTTCATTGTTATTCGTTTCGCTCATCATACAAGCCTGCCAACCACCATATCCATCTCTCTCTCACTAGTGAGTGCTTCAGATGTGTATCTCGGACCGAAGTGTGTGGTTCACGACTGGGAAAGGGAACGCTGACAACACTGCAGGGGCCTTCGCGGCAGTGGAGCCGGCTGTACATGAGAGAAAATCCCATGACGAGTAATGGATCGGACGAAGGAAAATATTAGGAGGTAGAGTAGAGGAGGTTAAATAAACATGCAGATGTGAGGAGGGACGGGCTGCTCCTGTGTGACCCCTAAGTCTCTTAAAGTTTCTCTCCCCTCTCCTCCTCCTACTCCTCCCTCTCCTCCTCCTCCTTCTCCTTCTCGTCCTCCTCCTCCTCCTCCTCCTCCTCCGTCTTACAGTATCTTAAAAGAGAAAAGATGGAAGACAGAAACTAGAGAGAGAGAGAGAAAGAGAGGGAGGGAGGGAGAGAGAGTATGTGTGTGTGTGTGTGTGTGTGTCTATAAAAAATAGTTGTTGTGGGGAAATGATAGGGAGTGTGAGAGGGTAGAAGAAAATGAGGTGAAAGCGGGAAGGATGAAAAGTTAACAAGGCAGGTGATACGGGAATGGAAAGAAAGAAGGAGAAATATAAGAAAATGGGTAACAGCGGAGGAAAATGGAAAGAAAGTGAGGGAAATACTATGGAGGAAGGGGAAAATAAGGGAAAATGAGAAAGTGAGAAAGAGAGGAAAAGTCAGCTGACCTATTTATCCACTATATGAGAGAGAGAGAGAGAGAGAGAGAGAGAGAGAGAGAGAGAGAGAGAGAGAGAGGGAGAGAGAGAGAGAAATGTGGGACAGCTATAAGGTAGGGAGGGGAGAGAAACAAGTTAGGTGACTTGCCTGCTAATAAACTAAACCTCTGACTGACTGACCACGCAACACACATCATTTCTATTTAAACACTCCCTTCCTTCCTTCCTTCCCCCGCCCCGTCACAGCTGCCGCCGACGCCTTCACTCGCAGGATTTTCAACTTCTACCCACACACACACACACACACACGCACACGAATGTACAATACGAATGTTGGTAGACAGACTTATATATACACATAAACATGCACATATATGAACTAAACTTTTACACTCACAAACTTATTTCATTGCTTACATACTCACGTGTATATAAGTTCAAAGAGACAAATGCAATCCTAAGCATAAATTTAAAATGCTTCACTGATGAATAAACACAACAATAGGCCTAATCAAGGCTTACCTATCGGGTTACGTTAGTGGCCATCAAACATATTATTGTTTTGTGTTGACTTAAATGGACATATTCTAATTCTGTATTTCAAGCTAGTTAATTTTTCTTAAATAATTTAGCACTTAGTGGTGAAGTGGTTTATATCAGTACACAAATTGTTATCCAGTTTTGGTCATTGATTACATAAACAGGACAAATACGACCACATACAACACGACACATACAGTACATACAGACACAACACAGGGACACACGTATATATAAAGTACATGCAGACACAGCACAAGGAAACACACATATACACAGTAAAAGTAACCAAATATAATCCTTCTCGTCCAATTGGGCCTGAGTCTCCCATGGTCACAAAAGGGTACTTGGTGGGGGAAAGCTTTATGGAATAGTTTGTGTGTGTGTGTGTGTGTGTGTGTGTGTGTGTGTGATTGGTGTACAGTGAGCCCCAACAGTCGTGTCATGATACATGGTGAAAACATAAGCCGACGAGCTAAGTGTGTGGTATTTTCCGCCGTGTATCATCCGGCTTGTCACAATAATGTTTCACGAGTTACATTTCATCTTGGTACACAACCTGGACACGACTATTGACGCTCACTGTTCATGCCTTTAAAACTATCACAGATCCACCAGTCAGTCAGTCAGTCAGTCACACACGTCAGCTAGCCACGTATGTACACATGGACTCTCATACTGCCAGGTGAAACTATGATCACACTAGCCATTTTAGGATCTCCTACACATACAGTTATGGGGAAAGAAAGGACAACCTAAGCACTCGACTCCAACCAATCAATGCTCTATTTTAAAGCACAGAAATACTGGTTTAGAGGACAATACAATCCTCTACAACCTTGGTATTTTGGGCTCTCTTATACACACAGTTAAGGGACCCTGTGATGTAGTCAGAGAATTGGAGATAAATGAGTCCTTCAAATATTGACACGAAGCACGTCTTATATAGGAGAAGCTTGTTTCATGGCATAGTCAGGAAGAATCAGAAGTCTCCAATTTGTATACACTATCACAGGGTCCTTAAATTACCTAATATTATACTTTCTGTGATCGTATTAAAACATATTTACATTATCCCTCCATTTCATGTACAATAATATATACAGTATTTATATTATATGCACATAACACAAACACTAAATGAACGTATATATAGTCTTGTAATCAGGAACAATAGTATGCACTAATCTACCAGGAATCATAATCCACGAGAGAGTGAAATAAAGATTGATAGGAAGGCAAAAGTTATGTAAATATATATAAATGAATAAAAGATAAATGTATCGATAAGTATATGAATAGGGAGACAGATAGATGATTAGAGAGAGAGGGGAGGAGAGAGGGCTGGAAAGATTGTATTGGTCGAAATGAGGATGAGAGAAGACTGCCTGTAAGAGCCTGTAGGTCGAAGAAGAGGGTAATAAAGATGTGAGTAGTAAGCACGAAGGAAGTAGAAGGACAGGAAAAACAGACAGACAGACAAACCAACAGAGAGGAAGAATGAGGAACCAAGGAGTTGTCTATATAGGTGTGGAGTGGACGGAGCCAGTCAGTGCCTAGTAGACCAAGGAGAGAAACAAAACCACTCAACATGAACACAACATAATCCTTGGCTGGGCCCCATGTATCTCCTCCCTGACCCGCAACATTAATGACACTCCCACACACCCCCATCATCCATCCTGTATATACCAGCTTTACAAGGCTTTCTCTCTCCCTTCTCTCTCTCTCTCTCTCTCTCTCTCTCTCTCTCTCTCTCTCTCTCTCTCTCTCTCTCCATCCGTGAGTTCTGTAGTTTTTTTTTCTTTTCCTTACGTTTATCGTCGTCTATGTTTTCCCTCGGCTTCATTTACTTTCATTTTATTATCTGACCAAATTATTATGACTTAAAAGTATGTGATCGTGCTTCTTTCATAGTTTTTTTTGTTGTATGTTTGCGTGAACCTGCGCACCTGTGTTCGCCTCTAACTGTGTTTGTACGTGTGTTATATGTGTATGTGTATGAATGTATGGGAGTTGTGGGTTGTGAGAATGGTAATTTGAAGGAGAAAATAGTATGTGTGAGAGTCAAAGTGCAGGTGTATGTGTGTGTGTGTGTGTGTGTGTGTGTGTGTGTGAGAGAGAGAGAGAGAGAGAGAGAGAGAGAGAGAGAGAGAGAGAGAGAGAGAGAGAGAGAGAGAGAGAGAGAGCGAGCACATATGTGTCGTGGGAATTGTAATTTGGAAGAGATAATATTATGTGTGAGGGTCAAAGTGCATGTGTGTGTGTGTATGTATGTGTGTGTACACAGCTATGATTCAGAGGCCAACTACATTCCTACATAATAATTAATGGACCAGACTTCAATTCACTTTCTTCTTGATATTAGTTTTATCCCTCGTGTTCCTGTTCAAAAACGCTCACATGTTATACAAAATGCATAAACATACACACATGCACAGACACACATGAATATATGCATACACACGGTCACATACTCATGCATTAACGCACATGCCTATGTATACTCACACATGCTGAGACTTACGTAGACACTCTATATTATATGTGCACATTCATGAGCACACACACACACACACACACACACACTGGAACTTTTATCCTTTTGTATTACCGCCTGAACACACACACACACACACACACACACACACACACTAGCTCGGCGTGAACCCAGAAAATATTGGCCGTCACTTCCCACCCCTCACATCTCTTCACCACTCACACGTCCCGCCCATCACAAAAAGCCACTGTTGGTGTGTGGGCGGCGTGGGCGTGTGTGTGTGGGTTCCGCCCTGACCTTTTAACAAGCTACGTGGAGCGAAAAATTACTTTGGCCTGGGATAAACAACTCGACCAGCCAAACAGCCAGCCAGCCAGCCAGACCCTCCGTCGCTACCACTACTGCCAACGCTACATACTACTACTATCATCATCCCTCTGGTCCTCACTTGGCTTCCGTTACTGTTTTATGGTGCACAATAGGTCGTTCTCTCAGCCACCTACTGTACATTATGACTGAATTCTCTGTGGTTCGATCGACAAACAAAACACAATTCGCCATTAAATTTACCTTCTATCAAGTGATTCAGTTGTATTGTGACTGACTAAGGGAATAGACTTTTGTGCACTGTAGTACGTAGCCTATACTATACTAGTGCTGCCACAACCACTACCAGAACGTTACATTTTTCACAGGAAGGAAACACAAATTTTTAGGTGATACACATAGACTTTCAGTAGTATCGCTGCTTCTCCCACTAATATCAATGTCAGTATAATGTCATCCCTATAGCTATGATATTATGAGAGTTAGTACATCATTGCCACTACCTATTGGTTTTTCATTGCAAACACAGCCACATTGATAATACCAATTGCTCCGTCTAACTGCCACTTGCGCAATAATACCCCTTCCAATATCAAGACCCCACAACCCCAAACCCACAAGTATTGATAATATTTTGGGGCATATTTCTCTTACTTTAAGGGGAGGGTATAGTTCTGACATTTTTGGAGATAATAATTCCTCCAAACTATTCCAGGCAACAGGATACCATTATTTTCCTTCATCTTGGTCTGTTTCCTGACATACTTTGGAGGAATTGAAGAGCTGTAATGCACAAAAATATACTCTTCCCTTAACATTCTCATCATTTCTGGTATACCTAAGTACGGTAACTATTTCTCTACTGATCAGTCTATGAGCGGTGGCGTCATTTTTTTTTTATCTCGCCGCTTCTTTTCATCGGACAATGATTTGTA
Organism: Petrolisthes manimaculis; assembly: GCA_034508575.1. Taxonomy (NCBI): domain Eukaryota; kingdom Metazoa; phylum Arthropoda; class Malacostraca; order Decapoda; family Porcellanidae; genus Petrolisthes; species Petrolisthes manimaculis. The sequence continues at coordinate 6,551 of JAWZYT010005838.1, read as the reverse complement.
CTTCAGCCACCACCACCACTACTACTAATATCATGACGATCGAACATTTTGCTGTGGAACTAACACAATCGGCACGACCACTACCATCACCGGAGAAATATGTGCACCATCACTAACACCCCACCACCACCACCACCTACACCACCACCAGTCACCTTCTCCAGTCTCATTACCACTCCTTACCACCAATACCACTACCACTACCAAATCAACCACCACCACTACCCCTCTCTTAACCACTTTGAATCACCAGCACCATCTCCACTAAAGTTAATACTACCCTATTTTCGTCTCTTAGAATCACCATCACCACAACCAATACTACCACCACCACTACTATTACCACTACCCCTCTCCTCACCACTTTGAATCACCAGTACTACCACCACCACACAACACTATTACCACTACAAGTTCCGCTGTAATAAAATGATATACTGTAACCGGTACTCTTCCAATTCACACCCAGAATTATTGTGCTCATTTCACAATTGATCGTGATTCCCATTCTCATCTCTCACATAATTTCCTCCCATTAACTCCAGACGACTTACATCCTTCAACCCATGAGCCAGTCACACCTGTACCCCCAAATAATTCAGTCTAGTCCTCCAATACAAACCAGAGCATCCACACACCCTCCTTATCCTGTTCCGCTTTTCACGTCCACATATTGTAGTGTACAGTAGTCAGAAATTTGAAGATAAATGAGACCTTCATAAAATTGCCACGAAACACCACCTAGGTATAAGGAAAAAGCTTGTTTCGTGGCATTGTCAGGAGGAATTAGAAACAACCAGGTCTCACACACGATCACTAAGTCCTTAACCTCTCTTACAATTTACAGTCCTTCATTCACTTTTCCCACATATTGTCACACATAGGATAACTCACAACATCTATCCCTACACACAATGTTTCAACTCCATTAGACAGCTACGAACCCCATCCACGCCTTTTCATACACTCTACTTCCTCACAAGCTTCATTGAACACCTTCAGTCCTCACCCATTCACTTCTCATACCCTCCCCGCCCCCATACGTCCCACCCCTTCACTTCTCTCTCTGACTTTCCACATAACCCGTCAGTCATGCCTTCTCTCATAATCGTTTTGTGATGATGATAATGTTGTGTGGAGTTGGGGATCGTAAGTACCCGCCGCTGTGTTCATCTCAAATTAACCCCCTGGAGTGATAGTCGTGCTTGAAAAAAAAAAGACGAGAGAGAGAGAGAGAGAGAGAGAGAGAGAGAGAGAGAGAGAGAGAGAGAGAGAGAGAGAGTGTGTTAGCTGTAAATGGCTCTTTAATTTCTCCACTTCAACTTTTTCCACTCAACAACTTTTTATGCAGTAGGAATTAGATGTTTTTTATGGTCATAACCGACCATTTTCATTATCTCTTACTACACTGAGTTTGTTTTACTGTATAATTATTGTATTTGCTCACAGGCCCTGTGAAATAAGGGTGTGGTGACCCCATCAGACATCAGTCATGACCATCATATATGTTGCAGTCACATAGGGTAAGCTGGCCTACCCTACCACCCAATCTCACAACTGAATCCTCGCAAAATCATTCACTTACCCTTCGCAAAGGAGAGAGAGAGAGAGAGAGAGAGAGAGAGAGAGAGAGAGAGAGAGAGAGAGAGAGAGAGAGAGAGAGAGAGAGAGAGAGAGAGAGAGAGGGGGGGGGGGGAGGGGAAGTTTGGGATGGATATGGGACATTGAACAAAAAAAAAATTATGTAAACGCTAACACCAATGTAAACTTGCTTTCATCGTATATTGTGTAAGTAGAACCATAAACCATAATAAAAAAATAAATGAAAGGCTGTCTTGAGCTTATTCCACTTCATCCACCTGGTGAGGCAAATGATGTGGCTGACAACTGTTAATCGAAATATGTTAGTCTGTGGTTCGAAGATTTTTCATATGAGCATCAGGCCTCTGGAGAGTCGGAGGTATAAAATATATACCTCCGATTCTTCTCAAGCATGTAAATATGCAACATTAATTAAAGTTAAAAGTACAAAAAAACTAAATAGATGCAAAAAATAAAAATAAATTAATGCTACCCTTTATATGTCGGAAATTAGTTTTCATATAAATTTAGGTAAAAAAAAAAAAAAATTTAGCGCAGGCAAAAGAAAAAGAATAAATCTCCACAATATTTGCCGGATTTTAAAGTGTGACCTCAGAGGCGAGAATTTTTGCCCACATTCTCACATCTCTTACTTCCAACAAGGCAGTAAAACCAGCCTTCGCCAGTTTCATATTTTAAGACAACAGTACTTTGGGATTGGTGTGCATGGGTAAGCCTGGCTCCATCCCATTTTCTATTCTCTCCACGGCACTATGTATACTTTACCTTCCCAATACTTAGAGGCCAATGTGTATACTAATGTTTTCCTCATTCCAGGGTGGGATTATCGTCTCGTAATAATTATGATCTGGATTTACTTACCCTGATAATTATGTGATTAGTATTCATAAGGTTGAGAGGGTGGCGGTGGTGGTGGTGTTAGTGGTAGTAGTGGTAGTAGTGGTGGTAGTGGTGGTGGTGTTAGAGTGTTGGGGTTTATGATGGGGGTAGTGGTGGTGTGGGAGAGTTTAGAATGTTGAGGTTAGTGATGGGGGTAGTGGTGGTGTAGAGGTTATTGTTAGAAGTTAGTGCTTGTGTGATAAGAGTCTTAATGGTAGGGATGTGTGGAGGTTAGTGACAGAGCTTTGAAAGATTAGAGGTGTGCATGGTGTATATCAAAGCCAAGAGATATACTGTATATCTCTTGGTCTTGGTGTATATAGTCCAAACTATGCCACGAAACAAATTACTTATTCGTAAAATGTACATAATTTGTTTCCTGGGGTAGTTGGAGGACTTAGGTGGTAATTCGTTTTTGATATATTGGAGTGCCATGATTCCTCCAAAGTATGCTAGAAACAGGATCAGAAGAACAAAAATAATAGTGTTCTGTTGCTTGGAATAGTTTGGATGATTCGGTTCCTCCAGATTTACCAACACAAAACCTCCCCTTAATTAATAATCCTCAAGTTTACCAAAAAAAGAAGTTCTCCCCGACCAAGACACGCCAGAGATCACTAGTACCGTTGTGGTTGGTAAAAATATTAATCCTTGGCCTCATCCAGTTGAATACATTTGTCCTTCACACTGAATGTTCCGTATATAAGGGTTCTTGGCTGCAGAAATATGGGCAATGGTTGATTATACTGGTTTAAGTGTACTGTATGTATATATGGAAATTACAACAGCAAGAACTAGTACCATAGTGTTGTTGTATTGCACAGGTTACGTCGTGTCGTTCGTGGTGGTGTTTATTTTATCACCGACTTCAAAGCATGCATAAATACTGAAAACAGCAAATGCATCATACGTATATGTTGGTATATGAATGATTTTGTCTACTGCTTATGACATTTTATTTTTTTCAATGTAAATGAGAAAGACAGGCTTAAGTTACGTGTCAATATATTAGTCAAGTGTTCGCAGTGAATCGATCTTTCTCATGATGAACTGTGATTTATGTTATTTTATAACTGTGTAGACTATGATTAAACAAGCTGCCACGTCGAGGTGTGATCCAAAAGTTATGCGACGAACCATGAATTTGGACTCTAGTCTGAGAGCAGTTTGTGTAGTTCAAAGTCGTATCCATGTTTACTAAACCCTGTGTAATGTACTATACGTTCCTGGATAATGCACTACTGTGTATTGGATTTTTCAGTGAATGGAAAATATATAATGTTGGATTCCATTTCACTGCGAGTTGTTCTAGTTTATCCTGCCCAGAACTTTTTGATCACCCCTCGTAGATACATATGAACGTCAGGCTTCATCATGTACTGTGCATATACTCTGTGGGTAATGGGAAAGTTGGTTGGTAGATGTAGGAGGAGGAGAGGAAGAGGAGGAGGAGGAGGAGGAGGAGGAGGAGTATGACCGGGGTAGGACGTGGCATGACTGACGACGAAGGGAAAGGAGTCGTATTTCATGCTGGGAGGAATATATTGATGATTTGCTGATATAGGAGTGGGAGGAGTTGCCTGTCTGTCTGTCTGTCTGTCTGTCCTGTCTGTCGCTGAGAGAAATAGAGGAGGAGGAGGAGGTGGTGGTGTTGGTGGAGAGAACAGTGTAGACAGAGGGTGAACGGAAAAGGAATATAGAGGTTATATATACATTATCTCCTTCAATAAGAAACGAGTGTTAAATTATTTCACACTGCATACGTACCTCAAAACATTATGACTCGCTTTTGAGAATTTAAAGGGGAATGACTGAAATACTGAAGAGAGAGAGAGAGAGAGAGAGAGAGAGAGAGAGAGAGAGAGAGAGAGAGAGAGAGAGAGAGAGAGATACTGCCTCCTCTAGCCACGACCTAGGATTAAGTGAGGTGAAATAAGGGAGGTAAAGTGAAAAGCGACGGGACGGGAGTGAAAAAGGCAATGTAGAAGAAGAACAGGAAGATTTTTTGTAGGTGTAAAAGTAAAAGAGAGAGAAAGAGAGAGAGAGAGAGAGAGAGAGAGAGAGAGAGAGAGAGAGAGAGAGAGAGAGAATGAGAATGAGAAATGTGAGAGGCGCGGAGGGAAAGGCAAAAGGACTCAGCAGAAGTAAAGTGAAAGGAGGTGGGCAATAATGTAGGAACAAGACAGAGAGAGAGAGAGGTGGGGGGGGGGAAGACGGAGGAGAGAGGTTGAGAAATGGATTGTGAAGAGAGAGAGAGAGAGAGAGAGAGAGAGAGAGAGAGAGAGAGAGAGAGAGAGAGAGAGAGTGAGTGAGAGTGAGAGAGAAAGCTACATACATAAAGTTAAGGTTGACTGGCAGACACGTACTACACCACACAACTCTTGCATCCAAAACAATTAAGAATGTCTGCTACTAATGCTCATAAATAATTATATAGCATTACTGATAACTATGATAAAGCAGAGAGAGAGAAAAAAAGAAGTGAGAGAGAGAGAGAGAGAGAGAGAGAGAGAGAGAGAGAGAGAGAGAGAGAGAGAGAGAGCAGGAAGGGAGGAGCCAGGAAAAGGTGTAAAATAAGTGATGATGGGTAGGACTGAAAGCAGGGATAAATATACGTCGAACATTTTTAGAAAAAGAATTATGATATGCCGGAGTCGTGGAGATGTGTGTGTGTGTGTGTGTGTGTGTGAGTGTGTGTGTGTGTGTGTGTGTGTGTGTGTGTGTGTGTGTGATATGACGGTCGGTTTTAAGTCTCTATGTGTTAGAGTGTGAGTGTGTCTTTTTGTAGATTTGTTTGTTTGTCTGTTTTCAATCTGTCTGTCTCTGTCCACCGTCACACTGCCTGTCTGTTTGTGTTTGTGATGTGCCTATCTGACTGTCTGTCCTTGGTTCTTTAATCATCTGTGCATCAGTTATCTACACTCAAGTATTATTATTAAAAGGTACTTGATTCCTCCAAAGTATATAATTATTTATGGAACTGGGCCAGGGAAACAAAAATATTGGAGGCTCGTTTCTTAGAGTAGTTTTAATTTTCTCGAGGAATTATTTACTCCAGATTGACCAACTCTGTATGATACGACTCCCTTAAGTCTTCCTCTTTTAGTTTTCCTCCACCACACACACATTCCCTTTCATTCCCTATAGATATCTTTCCTTCATACACATTCCTCCTGCGCAATCTGAAAAAAGAACCTCAGAAATTCGAGAAAAAATATTCATACATCCTCAAGAAACTTTTGCATCCTGGTCTCCTTCCTTTCCTTTATATCTTTCTCCCTTTTCCCTCTGTCCTTGGTGTCCCTTCTACTCCTTCAACCTTTTTCGTTGTCTTCATCTTCCTTCCATTCTTCTTCCATTTCTTTCACTACCAGTCCAACGTTTATTTCTCTCTCTCTCTCTCTCTCTCTCTCTCTCTCTCTCTCTCTCTCTCTCTCTCTCTCTCTCTCTCTCTCTCTCTCTCTCTCTCTCTCTCTCTCTCTCTCTCTCTCTCTCTCTTCTTTCCATTTCTTTCCCCCCCTCCCTCCTCTCTTACCACCACCACCACCACAACCTCAACCTCCCTTCCCTCGAACCGAACTCTCCCATGTGTGAAATGACGAACTGGAGAGGAGGCATTGTGGGAGTCTGGAAGGAAGGCATTCGATGTGTAGGTGGATTGGTTGTCAGTGTGGCAGTCTGGCTGAGTGAGTGAGTGAGTGTGTGAGTGAGTGAGTGAGTGTGAGTCAGTGAGTGAGTGAGTGAGTGAGTGAGTGAGTGAGTGAGTGTGTATGAGTGAGTGTGAGTGAGTGAGTGAGTTAGTGAGTGAGTGAGTGAGTGAGTGTGGAGTGCAGAGGAGTGGGAGTTTGTGTAGATGAATGAGAAAGGGGTGAACAGGTCAGGCTAATTATATCTAGATGTATTTGCGAGTGTGTGTGTGTGTGGATGAATGGGTAAGGTGACATTGGTGTGAATAGGTCAGAGGAAAATATGTCTAAATGTGCGTGCGTGGATGGCAAGGTGAAGATGTAGATGAATGGGGGACAATGGGTGAATCGATCAGAGAAAATACTTAGATGTGTGTGAGTGAG
>JAWZYT010005837.1:72500-74637 GCA_034508575.1 Petrolisthes manimaculis | reverse complement strand
CACGAAACGACCCATCACGTAAAAGACGATGGGTTCATTAATGTATAAATCTGTAGCCTCCATATTCCTCCAAGCAACAGCAGGACACTATTATTGTTTGTGTATTAATGGGGTCGTGTTTCCTAGTATACTTTGGAGGAATCAAATCACACTAATGTATATACCAAAAGTGTACAACCAACCCCTTACGTATTTCATTATTTCTCATATTATCAATCAATAACATTCAAGAAGTATATATATTGTTCAAAATTTATAAGGCTCTTGTGTCTCTCTTGCTCACAACTAGCCTGGGGTCCTGGAAGGCAAAGTAACCATGGAGTTCCAGAGAAAGAGGGACGTAAAAGAGCATTTCGTAAAATTCGTATATAAACCATCTCCTTACTGGAACAATGCTATATAAGTGACTACTACAGCTTTAATAAAAACACTTAATTTACTACATTTTTTTTTTTTTCAGAAAGTTTCGTGTTTATGTTTTCCTCCTCTCCGATTTTTTTTTTTAATCACTCACTTTGGAACGCAACAACAACTACTACAACAACACTAACCATAACACCAACAACACCAACACCACAACAATAAACAACAATAACAACAACAGTAACAACACCAACAACAACACCAACACCACCAACAACAATAACAACAACAGTAACAACACCAACACCACCACCACCCACCAATAACAACAATAACATGACACATACCATTTTGGGGACGACGAGAAGTGTTAGGTATTACTCCTTCTTCATGAGGCTCTCGAGGAGGAGTGAGTGTCTGGAGGTGCAACTCGAGATTTACAACATGCAGAGACAGAGTTCCTTCCTTCCTTTCTTTCTTTTCCTGGTCGTGTACAGAGTCGCTCACAACACAACGAGATTCCGAGATACAGTACAATATTATACAGTAGTAGAGTTTCCCGCGCTTTTTATTAGAGTTTCCCGCGCTTCTTAGAGTTTGGCGCGCTTCTCCGTGTTTCCAGCGCTTCTCCGGGATTGTGTGTGTGTGTGTGTGTCGCTGGCTGGATGGTCTGTGGTAGTGGAGTGTTTCTAGTGAAGGATTTGTGTGTTTACAGCGAACGTGTACAAGGGGACACTGAGCAAGGGAGAAGGTAATTTGTCGCTATATACGAAATCACCACGAGGGGGCGGAGTTGTGGTGGGGTGGGGTGGGGGGGGGGGATGGATGGATGGGTGGTTAGGAGGCCCGCGAAGAGAGAGAGAGAAAAAGGTGCATGGGCGGGTCCATCGGGAGAAGGTGAAAGAAGTAGAAGGAGGAGGAGTAATAAATGGGAGGGAACGTTAGCCAAAAGGGGGAGGGGTGGGAAGGAAGGGGTGGGGGTGGAGGAGGGGGGGGAGGGGTGGGAGGTTATAGAGGGGAACACCAGACAGATATACAGACATACATACATACAGACAGACAGACAGAGAGGGGAATAATAAGAAGCGACGAGAGTGAAGGTGATGGGAGGAGTGGGACGGAGAGAGGGAGGGGGGGGGGAGTGGTGATGGAGGAGAGGAGAGGTGAGGGAGTAAATGTAGATACGATAGAGAGGGAAAGGGAAGAGAGAGGGGGAAGAGAGAGAGACAGTGGTCGGTTAGGGAAAGAAGGGAAGAAGTGATGGAAATTACAGGAAGGAATTGCTATTATATATTCCAATTTTTGTTGTTATTGTTTATTTTTTTGTACTTGGTAAATGTGTACCGACCCCCCCCCCCCCCCTTCATTAAAATATCTTGTGTCTTTCGGTAAATGAGAGAGAGAGAGAGAGAGAGAGAGAGAGAGAGAGGGTCTGAAGGCCGAGGACTCGAGGAGGGACGAGCCTAAAACGAAACTGGCACGTAACGAGAGAAAAGAGGAAATGGTTGAGGTTCCCAGAAGGACAAACAAGAAGAATGATGTTATTATTATTATTATTTATGTTAATATTATCATTGTTATTATTATCATCATTATCATTATTACTATTATTATTTATGTTATTATTATCATTGTTATTATCATTATTATTATTATTATTATTATTATTATTATTATTATTATTATTATTATTATTATTATTATTATTATTATTATTATTATTATTTAAGCATGTAAACCTTAAAAAAATATATCTAATCTGGGACCCACCAAG
>JAWZYT010005837.1:2500-62500 GCA_034508575.1 Petrolisthes manimaculis | reverse complement strand
TCTAACCTGTTAATGAATCATACACGTGTAACATCTCCAAACATCTGTGTCTTCCTGATACAACTTTCCTTCATTCTCCGTCTTTCATACCTTCGTCTTATGTGTATATAATAATATGCTTCTTTACTTCTCTTTAATTAACCACACTGAAGGACGGAGAAAAGACATAAGTCGTCCGTAGATCGAGTTTGACCAGAGAATGGAGGAAAAAGTAAACAGAGGCTCAGTTTGACGATCGAGGGAATGAGGGAAAAATGTGATGTGGTTCAGTTAAAAGTGGCAACAACAGATGCTTAATTCTTTAGAAACGCTACAGTGAAAGCAACAACAACTAAAACAACCTCAAATTTAACACTTACTAAATATGAAAAGGGTGTAGGTTAATTGATTTGATGTGTTGTGAAGGATTTTTTTTTAGTGTAGATATTCTCCTCCTCCCCAAACTCTGTGAAGGATTTTTTAGTAGTTATTCTCCCCCCCCTTCCTCCCCTCCCTCCCTCCCCCTTACCAAACTCTGATGGATTGTTTAGTGTAGTTATTCTACCCCCTTCCTCCCCTCCCTCCTCTCCCCCCTCCCCAAACTCAGCAACAACAACAACAACAAAAATTATTCCCCATGCACAGCTTTTGATAATTGATTGTATTTATTTGTTTTGTGGCAGACATGACTATGGAGGAAACAATGTACAGTCGCGGCACATAGTCCTTGACCAGCTAGGGTGTAAGGGGAAGTGTGTTCAAGGACTATTTGCCGCGACTGTACCCTCCAATCACCCAATGAAAAAAATTGTTAAAAAAATATAATAAGATCATATAAGTAAAATATAATAACTAATACATATAGAGAAGATACCTTAAAAGAGTTGATAATCCGGAGAGAAAATTATTCCTCCAAACTAATCCAGACAACAATTTATATTTTCTTAAACTGGTCCCTTTTCCTGACATGTTTTGGAGAAGTCAAGGCGATCCAATGTACCAAAAGTTTACCTCAATCCCTTTGTAATAAGTATAAGAGCAGTATACTGTATAGAAGAAAGGGGGAGGGGGTGAGTGGGAGCAAGGAGGTTATGAGTGGGGGAGGGAGAGAGAATTGTATGGATGAGGTTGGGAGAGAGAGTTGTATGGGGGAGGTTGGGAGAGAGAGAGTTGTATTGGGGAGGCAGGGAGAGCTATAGGGGTGTTGGGGAGAGGGAGGAGCAATGGGGGAAGAGGAGGGGAGGGGGGCTGCCGGGAAGAAGGAGCTAGGAGTGTGTGGGTCAATGAGTTATTAGTGTGAGGGTGAGAGGGGAAGATATGAGAGGAGGAGGAGGAGGAAGAGGAGAGAGTGTGAGAAAAGTAGGAGGAGAGAAGGAGAGAGGGAGATTGTGACAAAATTCCATGTAATCAAGGTAATGAGAGAATTCCCTCACTACACATGCATATCTCTCTCTCTCTCTCTCTCTCTCTCTCTCTCTCTCTCTCTCTCTCTCTCTCTCTCTCTCTCTCTCATGCACCTCCTCCAGTCATGCAGTTCTTTCTTCACCTTCTCCTTTTATCAGTCGTATTATTTCCTCACCTCTCAATCAATGGGCCATGTATAGAATTGAGTCGTGGTGTGTGTCTATAGTTTATGTATCTATAGTTCACGTATCTATAGTTCACGTATCTATCGTTCACGTATCTATAGTTCAAGTCTTAACACATCATACACGTATAATTTTACATCCATGTTGACTCCTTGTATAAGTGATAATTATAAGCAAAGTAAATACGGTACAAAGAATACAAATGAATAGGTAAAAATTTAGTTCGACTTACCTGGCCCTCCACTTCTCATTACTCCTCCACTCCTTCTCATTAGCCTAGCAACTCCTCCACTTCTACTCATTACTCCTCCACTCCTACTCATTACTCCTCCACTCCTACTCATTACTCCTCCACTCCTTCTCATTACTCCTCCACTCCTGCTCATTACTCCTCCACTCCTGCTCATTACTCCTCCACTCCTACTCATTACTCCTCCACTCCTACTCATTACTCCTCCACTCCTACTCATTACTCCTCCACTCCTACTCATTACTCCTCCACTCCTACTCATTACTCCTCCACTCCTACTCATTACTCCTCCACTCCTACTCATTACTCCTCCACTCCTACTCATTACTCCTCCACTCCTACTCATTACTCCTCCACTCCTACTCATTACTACTCCACTCCTACTCATTACTCCTCCACTCCTACTCATTTCCCCTCCACTCCTACTCATTACTCCTCCACTCCTACTCATTTCCCCTCCACTCCTACTCATTACTCCTCCACTTCTCCTCATTACTCCTCCACTCCTACTCATTACTCCTCCACTCCTACTCATTTCCCCTCCACTCCTACTCATTACTCCTCCACTTCTCCTCATTACTCCTCCACTCCTACTCATTACTCCTCCACTCCTACTCATTACTCCTCCACTCCTACTCATTACTCCTCCACTCCTACTCATTACTCCTCCACTCCTACTCATTACTCCTCCACTCCTACTCATTACTCCTCCACTCCTACTCATTACTCCTCCACTCCTCATTACTCCTCCACTCCTCATTTCCCCTCCACTTCTCCTCATTACTCCTCCACTTCTCCTAATTACTTCTTATCACGTGATATTTGACAATGTAATGTGTTATTGTTTTCATTTATCACTCCAGTCCAATTATCTTTAGTTTATCTGATCTTGAATTTAAAGAGGGGATTATAATTGGGTACTTTATATAGATCAAGGTTGGTAATTGACCGAGTTATTACACACACACACACACACACACACACACACACAATGTCATACACACACACACACAATAAATAAAATGGTGACTAAGGAAGAAAAGAAGGAAGGAAGGGAAGAAGATAGGGAGGGAGGAATAAACAAATGAACGAATGAGTGACAAAAGAAATAATTGTCATGATGAACACACACACACACACACACACATAATGAGAGAAATGGCTAAGAGTTTAGTATATATATATATATATATATATATATATATATATATATATATATATATATATATATATATATATATATCATTCAGTGTTAAAAAAATAACTTTAATCCATATTATTTTCCTGGCGATTATATATTGTTCTCCTCATTAAATTTTTTTGGTCTTTTTGGAAATCCAATTAAGTTAATTTGCACCAAGATTTATTTACACAACGACGAACACTAACTATAACTTATTAATACGTTGGAGAAACATTATATATCTTCTTCCTGGTTAGTGTTTAAGAAGTGAATCAGTGCAGTTTTGTCTGGTTTAATGAAAATGGAGATTCATAAGTCTAGTTTATACGTAATATTAAATGTATATAATAATATATTGTGCTTCAGTGCTTGCTTGCGCAGTCCCTTAACATTTCTAAAGAACGACTGTGAAATTGGGCCATTATCATCACTACCACCACTAACACCACCAGTATACACACAGACAGACACACACAAAAACAGACAGACAGACAGACAGGCTCCTTCCCTCTTTCACGTGTCAAGCAAGTCCCGTGGAAAACACAAAATATACACACACACTACACCACCAACAACAATAACAATAACAAACAACAACAACAACACAGTACACTCCTTTTTTTGTTACATTGGAGTGCCTTAGATTCCTCCAAAGTATAATTAAAATAAGACAAAACACGATAAGCAGCAGAAGAGCCAAAATAATAATGGTGTTCTGTTGTTGCTTGGAATAGGTTGGAGGATTCAACTGTTCAATGCTCCAGAAGTATTACCAACACAAAAATAAATGAGTGATACTATGGCCTTCATCATCACCTCCTCCTCATCATCATCATCATCCTCTTCTTCTTTGATTTATTGCTGTTCATTGGAGAGGAAAACAAAACGAAAACAAAATGGATAAATGTATATAATATGACTTTGCTAGAGAAATTATTGTTATTAGTAGGCCTATTATTATTATTGTTCCAGTATTATTATTATTATTATTGTTATTATTATTATTATTATTATTATTATTATTATTATTATTATTATTATTATTATTATTATTACATCGTTCGTGGTGTGTGGGTGGTTGACGTGTGCCTTCCTTCCTTGCTTCCTTTCTTCCTTCCTTCCTTTCTTCCTTCCTTCCTTTCTTCATTCCTTCCTTCCTTCCTTCCTTTCTTCCTTCCTTCCTTCCTTTCTTCATTCCTTCCTTCCTTCCTTCCTTTCTTCCTTCCTTCCTTTCTTCCTTCCTTCCTTCCTTCCTTCCTTCCTTCCTTTCTTCCTTCCTTCCTTCCTTCCTTCCTTCCTTCCTTTCTTCCTTCCTTCCTCTTTCCTTCCTTCATTCATTCCTTCCTTCATTCATTCCTTCCTTCATTCATTCCTTCATTCATTCCTCCTTCCTTACTTCCTTCCTTCCTTCCTTCCTTCCTTCCTTCCTTCCTTCCTTCCTTCCTTCCTTCCTTCCTTCCTTCCTTCCTTCCTTCCTTCCTTCTCCTTTGTTCCTTCCTACCTTCCTTCCTTCCTTCCTTCTTTTATAACTCCACGGAGCTGTAATTTAATCAGGATGCATTGTTGTGTCTATATAAAAACAACAACAACAACAACAGTATTATATTGACCTATAAACAAACAAACAATACTTTCTGCTTCAAACTATAATGACGAATACTTAGTAACGATTATGATGACGACGATAATAATGACGATATTGACAATGACGTGTATAGGCTACGTACGATGACTGTCTCTAGGAAAAGTTTGAGGGATCCCGATAAAAACACACACAACATGGCATTGTATTGATTGTAAAGTATAGCTGCAGAGAGAGAGAGAGAGAGAGAGGAGAGAGAGAGTCCCGTCCAGCTATAACATACATACATAAAAAATGCATACATACATACTGTATATAGATAGATGCACGTATACTTAATTCATACACACACACATATATATTATATATATATAGATACATACATACACACATATATACAGATACATACATACACACATATATATAGATACATACACACATATATATATACATACATAGACACACATACATACATATATATAAATACATATACATACATACATATATATAAATACACATACATACATACATACATATATAATACATCTAGGTGTTAGACTCTTGGCACCTTGATATATTTAGCAAGAAACTAAACCTTGAATATTATGCAATGTAGTGGTGGTGAGTAAGGAGTCTCAATGTGGTCACGTGGGAACACACATACATACACACACACACACGCGCCTCTCATTCACCCCCCCCACACCTCTCACCCCATCCCCTCCTTCACTCCTCTCCCACACACACACACACACAGATAATTACTCTAATAAATTGATATAAACACTGAACAAACACTGCTTATATATTTTTATGATAATTTATACCAAGAATGTACATTATATATATATATATATATATATATATATATATATATATATATATATATATATATATATATATATATATATATAATGTTATATATATATTGATTATAATGTTTATATGTCACTCTAAGCTCACCTGGCTAATTAGTGTTGTTAACCTGTATATATACAAATTATAAAAAGGTTCATTTAAAATATGTATTGCTTATTTATATATATATTTTTTTTTTTCAGGGAATATTATGTATTAAATAATTAGGATGATGACTATGATAACAAACTTGCTTTCAGATCATCATGAAGGCCAGTAAAAATAATTCATTATTATATATTATATTTATTATCAAAATATATATTAAAAATAGAGATATAGATAGATGATAACCGTTAAAGACAATAAACCAGAAATAACAACAATAGAAATGTTAATCATGTAAAATTTGCCATAAAAAATTATTATAAGTAGGTATATATAATTATGATAAAACCACATAATTATTTACTTAGTGAAAATAAAACAGATATTAATAAACAAACTGAAAAGCCACAATGATTCAATAATATCACTAATAATATAATGCAATAATAATGTAACATAATGAAACAACAACAACAACAACAACTACAATTACAACAACAACAACAACAACATGGGATAATTAAGGAACACTGGGATGTAGTGAGAAAATTAATTGAAGGTTAATGAGTCCTTCAAATATTGCCACGAAACACCTATACAGTATAATAATATAGAAGGAGTTTGTTTTGTTTCGTGGTATGGTCAGGAGGAATCAGAAGTCTCCAGTTGGTATACCTTATACACACGATCTCAAAATATATAGTTCTTGATTGAGTCCTCCAAAGTGTGTCAGGAAACAGGTTAATTAACACGAATATTGGTGGTTTTGAAGGTGGGAATAATTTTTTGGGGGAATTGTTTACTCCTGATTTACCAAATTTGGAAGGATCGAGAGGGTGCCAATTTTTTTTTCATAGGATCGACAGAGAGAGAGAGAGAGAGAGAGAGAGAGAGAGAGAGAGAGAGAGAGAGAGAGAGAGAGAGAGAGAGAGAGAAAGAGAGAGAGAGAGAGAGAGTGAGAGATAGAGATAGAGAGAGAGAGAGGGGGGGGGGTGAATGATATAAAAATGGACTCGATTTACACACACACACACACACACAAACACGAGCAAGTACACACACACACACACACACACACACACGAGCAAGTACACACACACACACACACACACACACACACACACACACACACACACACACACACACACACACACGAACAAGTACACACACACATACACACACACACACACACACACACACAGACACACACACACCACTTATTCGGGTCATCACCATCGACACCACCACCAACTCCCACAATCATCACCATTATTATTATTATTATTATTATTATTATTATTATTATTACGTGGTATGTTGGAGGGAGTGTAGAGGGAGGAGGAGGGAGGAAGAGAAGGAGGAGGAGGAGGAGGAGGAGGAGGTGGAGGGTGAGGGGAGGAGGAGGAGGGGGGTGAGGGGGAGGATTAGAATAAAAAGGAAATACAAAGGAACTTATTTATCAGAAGGGGAGTAAGTAACCTATTATATATAGGAAATTGGAAGGCTACTGATTCCTTCAAACTATACCAGGAAACACACACAACACAACACAACACAACCCCTTCATATCAAAGTATAGAGGACATGTTGTTGTGTTTTGTAGCTGAGATTGGAGGACTATATATTATACACTGACTCCAAATTACCCACAAAAGGTTACATACTTAAATTCCCTTAAAGGTGGTAATACTTTTTTGGTAGAATGGAGTGCCTTGATTCCTCCATAATATGCTAGGAAACAGGATCACCAGCACCAGAAGAGCCAAAAATAATGGTGTTCTGTTGCTTGGAATAGTTTGGAGGATTCAGTTGCTCCAGATTTACCAACTAACAAGAAGCAGGAACACAAGAAAATGAAGGAAGAGGAGGAGGAGGAGAGGAAGAAGATGAACACGAGAAAATGAAGAAGAAGGAGATGGAGATGAACACGAAAAAATAGAGGATGAGGAAGAACACAAAAATGGAGGAGGATGAGGAAGAGAAGAAGGAAGAAGATGAACTCAAGAAAATAGAGGAGGAGGAAGAGGAGGAGGAGAAGAAGGTGGAAAGAGGAGAGAGAGGGTGTGGTTGCCCCAGTTCCACACTCAACAACCACTCACTCACTCACTCACTCACACACACACACATACACACACTCACTATAGCTTTGTTGGACCATATGGCGTAGTTTTGCAAAGGTTATACCGTGCAAGTTGCAACATCTCACCCCCCCCCCCCGCCCCGACCTTGCATATTTCCCACCCATCCATCTCTTTACCGTCATCATCATCACCATCTTTTTGTCTTTTCCTTTCCCTTCTTCTTTCTCTGTTTCATGCGTTATTCCTTTATTTATTTACATCTTTCCCATCCATCCATCTCTTTACTTTTATAATCACCATCTTTTTGTCTTTCCCTCCTTCTTTCTCTGTTTCATGCGTTATTCCTTTATTTATTTACATCTTTCCCATTCATCCATCCATCTCTTTACTTTCATCATCACCATATTTTTGTCTTTTCCTTCCATCTTATTTCTCTTACTGTTTCATATAGTTTTTCTTATATTTACATATTTTTACATATTTTCCCCCTCACTTCAGTCATCTGTTCATCGTCAGCTTCTTTTTCTCTTTTCCCTCTTTCTCTGTATAATTTCTTTTCCTCAATAATATATACCGTCTCTTTATCGGTATGTATAATTACTGGGTTTCATCTTTCCCACCTCTTTCATTAAATAATCTTATCGTCGTCGTTGTCGTTGTCATGTGTTGGATGTCTGACTATAGCGACTTATTTGTTTTTGTATAGTTTCTCTCTCTCTCTCTCTCTCTCTCTCTCTCTCTCTCTCTCTCTCTCTCTCTCTCTCTCTCTCTCTCTCTTGTGTGTGTGTTTACCATGGGCGATAAATCAAAGCGCTTTTAATCCATTTACTCGAAACCTTGAGGTGTGTCAGCCATATGACTGTCTCAGTAGCCTACAATGTGTATTTTTATCGATCAAGAAGTAAAAAAAGAGCTTCAGTGTGTGTGTGTGTGTGGAGGGGGAATACCAAATGGCCCATGACGATAACAGGTGCGATGGCCTATTACAAATTTATAATGTCTTTATAGCCCTACCTACTACTGTATAATACTTTAACACATACTATATAATAGGCTACACATTGTAATATATATTAGTTGCATTCAATTACAATCTGTATACGAGCAGTTTTATATTAGCATGATAGTATTTTCAAGTAAAGTACAGCTGGAAATATACAATTAAAAGAAGTAAACAACAGAATCCCATATATTATCGCACTCAGCTGAATATTTTCCTAAATAATATACCGGTACGATAATGGGATCATGAAAGTAGAATTGGATGCCTTGCTGCGATGCTCTTTTGCTGAGCTGGAAGCCTAATGGATAGGGTAAAGGTATTGCATTTATAATAACCGCAAGTTGGAGAAAGAAGTATGTGGTTTGATGGACGGGGTTTGATTAATACATTTCTGTCATTTTGAAATTTATTAGTAATAAAAAGCATATATTTCAGATGTATGATAACTCGTACCTGAAAGCTAAGGTTGTTTACCCACCTTCTTATATATAGATTGTGGATCTTATTTCCTGTTAGCTGTTTTGAGATCGAGGCAAGCATATTGAGTACTTAATTCAGTACCTAATTAGTAAATATGATGACAAACTAACTTTACAATTTTGCTTTATAAATATGTTTTGTCTAAGATGAGAGAGGATAGGCACCGCACATCTGTTGAAAAGATCGAGGTACTTATGCAGCGCCGTATCCAGTTATTGTTGATAGTAAAACAAATATTAGTAAGTAGTATGGTGGGAAACTAGCAATGACACCCATTCTCCTTGATAAAGAGAACTGTCACTCTTATCAGCAGTGAAATAAACACTTGTAAGTAAGATGGTGTTAGATTGCGCATTGATGGAGTACCTAGTAAGGTGCCACTAAGTTCTGGCAACACTGCTGAGTTTTGTGCAGTGGTGCCAGGTGCAGAATTTTTTTCTGTTTTAGGGAATTTTGAAGTCCACACAGGAAAATTATATAAAAAAAAATCAAGAGTAAACAGGGAAATTTCTACCTGACGAAATGATAAGAAGATGGTAAATGTGCGATTAGTTTCAAGATTAAAAACAGGGAATAATTGATGTAAAAAGGGAAATTCTAAAGGTAAAGATAGGGTAATTTGGTGAATGAGATCTGGCAACACTGCAGTCTTGTGTGTGTTTGACGACAACAGATCGAAAGAAGAACTGCTGGTGAATGTCTGCTTTATGACACTAAAACTAGCATAATGTCTGGCTTCGACGACAACCCCTTCGCTGACCCTTTTGCTGTGAGTATGTGGAGTGAAATAAGGATAAAATAAGGGTGAAATAAGGGTTATATGATGACGAGAATTAGGGCAGGACAGGGATGAGTGGGGGGCCAGCTGCAACATTTGTCATATGACTTTGATTCGCCTATAATCATGTTCTAAATATAAATAATATCTTTTTAAACAACTACACTTGATGGTTGATATTGATTAGCCGTTTGAAATAGATATACATGATTCCTTTCCTTATTATACTTGTCAAAATAATGTAGTGTTATTTAATTAAGTGTAACGTAGTCGTGTCTTGTGTACTTGTTCTGGTCAGGAATAAATAACTTCAGTAGGATTTATATATTTACTTATTTGTTTGTTTGGAATAATAATTACATTGTCAGGATAGGTAGTTGTGCTGTATTTTATAAGCTGAGAGAAATGTTTTACCGCAATGTCTCTTGTCTTGGAAACTAACTACAGTAAATGGGTCCGTATGCAAGAAATCCGTGGTGTTGACGATAGCATGGTATCAATACGATGGCTCTGTTGTTTGTGTATGGACCCATCGTATCGGTACTACACCATGAATGTTATTAAATATGTCAATGATATATCAGCATCATCTAGTTTAAATATAATCCCAGAAATGTGTTTGGATGAATGATGATGTTGTGTAGTGAAGACCTAATGTTCAAAACACTGTATTAATCATAGGTACAATTGGCCACCACAAGAATTCATATACGCTGTTGTTTTGAAGGGTTTATAACACATAGGAAATGCAAAACAACGTAGCTGCAATACAACATTACTTTTATGTTTGTTGTTTTGCAATAACTGAGTCATTGGTAGACCATTCATTGCAATACTTCCAGAATAATTAATCTTTTTTATATTTTTCATGTAGCCTGTGTAAGAATTCATGTGGCTAATTGTAGGCACCTTTGTTTTGGTACCATTAACGAGAGATTATCTTGTTGGTGAATTGGGAGGTCTTTGATTCCTCCAAACTATGCCAGGAAACAGACTCCCTCAATAGTAGGGTGTTAATTGGGGATTTGTTTCATGACATAATTTGGAGGAATTAGATTATCAGAGTCCTTCCAATTCACCAACAAGAAAATCTCCCCTAAAGATTACACGAGTAACTTTTTTCAAATACCGGTACTAATTTAATCTAAATAGTATAATTTTGAGTCAGAAGCATGAATATGGAAGGAGTTACAAAATTATAACTGACAACTCTTTCACAGGAACCGTCTATCCAACAAGCCACACGCAGCTCCACTCAGAATGGTCTGGAGGAGTATGACCCATTCAGCTCCACGCCAACCAACACCACAGTGAGTGTCTTGCCTGCTTGAGGAGGGGGACGGGTACAAAGGAGACTAATTGTATTTTATGCCTAATTCTGTATAATTTTATTCCATCCTATGCTGCCAGTCAACCAGTACAGTAGTTTTGAATTGGTTGAAACTATTTTATATATTTTAATGAAGACTATGCCTATGTAGGAAAGCATGTGAGGAGTTGGAAAGAAAAGGAGTTAAATAATTCTTTTCTACAGTCACAGGCAGTAGGTGGAGGGAGGAAATATTTGGGAAGGCAGTATAGTTGATAAGAATGAGAGGAAATGTCCAAAGATGAAGAGAGAGTGACTCAAAGGAGATTTGCAGGAAATGACAGAGAATTAAAATCAGGGAATTTACAGGAGTACAATAAAATTATTTTCCTATCACACACAAATGAAGTTTATAATAAAAAGTGAAAAACATAATTTTGTAAACTAACAAGGACCGTATCCAAACTATTCCTTTTAAAACTACAGTATAAACAATGTTATGTACAGTATAAGAAGAACTACAATGATGGGAATGATAGAGATAGAAGGCATGGTAAGTATGAGAACCATTCAAGGTTTCTGCTCTGTAATGTAATCAGTCACACACCTAACTAATGGATGTGGCTGTTCATCGCCTCGGTGTGTAATGAGTCTCAGGTTTAGTTAATGATTTATTGTGATCTTTAGATATATGGATGTTAAGAATGATCTGATGATTTGCAGAGGCTTTTTTTGGCATTGAAATTGTCATAATCCATACTACTTTATATACCTTTGTACTGGCTTCATGCAGAAAAATATTATATCAAAATTACATTAATCAGTTTCAAGCAGAGTAGCCTGTTACTTGTTTTGTTTTGAAAATTCTGTACTGTACATAAATTGAAGACGCATTATCTCGCATTATGTTGATTAGATATCTAATGCCAGGACTTGATAAGCCCTTATCAGTGACATGTGCATTCATTCTCAAGCCTATTAGAGTTCACTATTTCCTTAGATTTTTACTGTTTTCTCTTTTGATATACAGTACATATTAATGTTAATTTTTCATTTTAGGATTTAATAATATTAATTTTGTATTTACGTACATTGTTAGTTTTTCGAACATGTATCCTATGGGGTCCATAGATGACATTTGAAATTTATTTGATGTTTAATTGTTAACCAGAGAATTTTTTAATACTCTTTGTATTTATGTAACTATTTATCACAGGTGACAGTATGATGAAATGATCTTAGCATATTGCTTGGTATAGGATTGAAATCTATTGCTTGGTATGATCCTTGGCCCTCAGCAAGCAGTGATAATGGAAAAATTTTGTTTTGCCTCGTACGCAACAGGTAGGAGGTACAGGCAACACTACAAACTATGTACAGCCTACTGTGGGAGCACCAACACAACCAGCCATGGTCACCCCAACCCCTGCCAACCCCCCCAGCTACACACCCAGTGCCCAGCAGCAGGTCTCCTCTGCTGAGTTCCAGGTAAGTTTCAAGACACCATTTTTATTTATTGTACAGGTAGGACAGTGTATCCTTTCCACCCTTGAAATTTTCAACCATTGAAGCTAATCTGTTTTATAACCGTGTCTTCATATCAGCCTGTTGTGTTCTCATTTTTGCTTAGTATCATAAGCATTGTATAAAAATGTCCATTACTATTTATAGAGCTGGTGCACTGACTTTTGTTTAATGGAGCAGTTCAAATTACACATTAAATGAGACATTTAACTTTCTTGTTGAGTTTTGAGTCGGTTCTTTCTGTAGGTACTAAATTTTTTAGTCATTTACATAGGCAGCTTGCACTACACTGCACCCTCACCATTTAATGCCATTTTTGCACACTGAAATTTCCATCTAGATTCTAGAAGATGGAACACGACCACCTGATGTAGTTTACTGTGGATTATGATCCCAAAATTGTAGGCCATTTTTGTCAGAGAAGTGGAAAAAGTAATAAGTTTGAAAATTATGACATATTAAAAACTTTTCTGATAAAAATTCCACAGGTTGTACATTGAATATACCATTAAGGAGTGTTGTGGTCTAGCACCCCCATTGATTAAGTGCATGGTGCATGTAGTATATATAATTTTCCCTCGCTCACTCATTGTCAATGATGTTACAAAATATTATAACTTGATTTTGGACCTTAATCAACATCACGCTCTTTCTTACATTCCAAGTGGAAGGTGAGGGCTCTATTTGCTAGGAAGTAATAATGTTACAAAGTTTTACATTTAAAGATGTTGCAGTTATCAATTATATTTGTGGGTATCGTCCTGGCTTTTATTTGTTATAGTGAAGTACCGGTACGGTATATATATTTTTTTATTCCATTGACTCTTGACTCTCTTGTTTCTGCTTGTTTGTCCAGGAGTTGAAGGTGAGACCCGACATGGAACATTCAGTACCCCACCCTCCTTGCCCTTATTGTCTTATATTCAGAAGGAAGTACTGTTATGTTATAAGCATCTATTGATATGAGGCCTCCAGAATAATGGTTTTGTGTAAGCCAGTCAGGCTTACACTGGTGTATGTGACTTTTGTTTTGTACTTTTATGTCTTGTGGTTTTTATGTACAGTACAGTACTAATATATTGGGAACCTAGATTATTTAGACCCAATGAGCCAAATGGAACACTTAATTTATTGGATATGGTAAAATTTTAATAATGAGGGTGTAACTCCAAATTACTCCTTATGTACTTTGCTATAAAGTGATGTGATGCTTCAAAACAGAAATAGTGAAGCAAGTTCATCTAGTTAGTTGTTAGTTGGAATGCCATTGTAATTCTGAAGGCCTCAGTTCTTAATAATTGATGGCCATCATTAATGCATGTGATCTTTTGCTTTGCACCTGTGTGATCATTTATTGCACCCAGTACACTACAATATATTGACTTTTTTGTGTGAGTACACTCTCTTAACTTCACAGTATTTCTTGACACAAATGACTTATGGGCATTCTAAGTGAGCATGTCAATTACCTGAATTATGGACATTTAAGTGAGCATAACAATTACCAGAAAACAAAATCCCAGTTGTTTACATAAGCATTTTCATTACCATCATCAATACTCATTCCCCATATTTCAATGGATGGAGACTGCAGAGCCAGGGATGGAAATATGAAATGAGAAGAACAGATAGAGGGATAGAAAACCCCAGGAAAATGTATCACACTTAGATTCAAGCCCATAAAACCCAAGAAAATCTCAACTCCCTCTGACAATAGTTATTTCAGTTAACCTTGATACAAGAAGCTATTCTATGCACTCTTACATGAAAACTGGGTTGCTTACTCTAATATATCCTTGTAATAATGAATCTCTTCTACTCTTGCCTATCTTGCACAAGTTTTTGCTTCACTCATTCCTTAATCCATTGTTTCTTGTATAGTCAATCACCATACTGTACCTTCTTCTTTTCCCCTAATAATCACTCTAATGCACCTTTTCATCACTCAGAACACTTTCCTTTACTCATTGATCTAGTGATTTTCTCACACCAGACTTTACAGTATTCTTTGGCCTCTGCACTCATATCTCAGCATAACCTATCCTTCTCTACTGGATATGCTTAGAAGTGTGTGTAAAGTCCAAGGTAAAGAATGCAGTGCGGATATGAAAGAAAGGATTAATTTGAGTAAGTTACTTATCAGAGAGTAGAGGAAAGTATCTGAGATGGTTTAGGCATGTGGAAATAAAAGGTGTAATTGGAATATACAGTAGATGGTATAAGTTATGAACTTTTGCTGGATATTGCTTGCTACACTGCTCCAATGCTTGAATTTATAGTTTACATATTCCTCTTGAAGTTTAAAACAAAGTTACTGTTTATGTTTAAAGAGACGCTGTGGTTGTGCCAAGACTCAACATAAATAAACATGTCATACTTCTCCCAACACATTTTTCTTTTAAATACACCAGGTACAATTCATTGACAGGTTCCATTCAGTTTACATATCTTAACCTATAATATATTAAACTGTTACTACCCTCCCATACCCATACCCACTCATGCAATAAGAAATACCATTAGGCAATAAATAAATAATTCCAAATTAAAACTATGAACTGCATATTTGTTTTGATTTTATGCAGGTAGAATGTTTTGGTTACTATCAGTGAAACCACTGAATAATTAATAGTATTCTTAACCTTGCATGACAGGCTGTGCAGTTCACTTATATTTAACAGTATAAACATTGCCAGACAAAAACATAACACAATACAATGGTACCTTAGTTTAACTTTAGCATGCGTTCATTACTGTAAAATTATAAAGATTCCATTGGTTATGAATTAATGTAGACAGTATAATTTGGTTCTTGTGTAAATGTTTGATTTAATTTGTCTTGTTTGCATTACATTTACCAATTAAACTTATAAATAAGATAATGCAATAAAACATTATCCAACTATGTTTCATAACAGACCATATGATTAAATTACAGCAAGTTTATTCACCTACCATATTCCTTCCCCCTGTTCCTACCATAAATTGATGCTGCACCTAATATCAATAAATCAATCAATCATACCTACCATAAATATTTGTTTACTACACTTTGCAGTTTACTAAATGATATAAAATGTTGGGTGTGTAACAGAGACGGCAGGAGGAGCTCGAGAAAAAGGCTGAGGAGTTGGCTCGGAAGGAAGAGGAACTGAAAAATGCCGGCACCCAGGGAGGTATGTCTCTCATTCTTGTCTCTATGTAGTAATCATATTGGTAATAATAGCAAAAGTAGTTTAGCTGTAGTAGATAAGTATGGTATGTAGCTCTGTGAAGGAACTATTGCTAGTGTGGTGCTATGTTATACCGGTACATACTTTGTGTTAAGTACACTGAACCCCTATGTGTGTGTGTTTGCATGTGTGTATGTGGAGACAGGTGTGTCACAGGTGCTATAAGAATGTAATGTAATTTGTAACTACTTGGACTGTATACAAATACTTGTGACAGATACTATGAAAATACAACATTCCTTTAGTTTTATCACTCCAGTAATTCCTTTAATACATCAGTAACCTATGATGGGGTATGTATATATATATAGAGTCTTGTGAAAACTAAAAGTGCACCAACTTAGACATGTATACATTAAGGGAAAATGGTACTTGGCAACTGTTATGTAGGGGGAGAGTGTTCATGAGAGAGTAGACACATCACAAGTGTGTCTCTTGGGAGAGTTTGAGTACACCAGTACCCTACATCTACCACATATATACCGGTATATCTTGCATAATCATTGACATTTATAAGTCTGTGTGACCTGAAAATAATTGTGATGTTCTGGCAGTGGTATTACAAGGTGAATTGAAATACAGTACAGTCTATTGAAGGCAGAAAAGTGTGTGTAAGATTAAAACAGCTTGTCCCTCTAAACCTTTCCATACAACTGATACCATTGGGTTACATACTGTACAGCTCTGATAGGAATGGTCCTGTGGCTAACCTCATGTTGCTTGTGCACTTCCTCACTGGTTGTCTTCATCCATGTCCTCAGTGCTATATACTCTATATATAGACATTCTTCATGCACAGACACAGTTGCTATTCGGTGCATATGTTGATTCTTTGTGTGTGCTCTCAGTCCTTTAGGTATAAAAAACAAAACAGTCATAGGTCTTTCAAATCATATTGAGTACATTCCAAGATATTTAAACTCTCATTGTCTCAGAGAATCACGATGATAATATAAAAGAAATGTACATAAAGATGAATTATTTATATCATAGGCTGATTTCTGTTATGAGTCCACCTGTATAGCTGTAACATAAATGGTGAATTGTGTAGAATCAAAATTATCGTGGAAATGGGTGCCAGAAATTCAGTTGCAGAAATTTCTAGGATTGAATCGACAAGTATAATCAAACAAACACACCAGCATTGCCACACCACAGGAAGCCACGTGCATATATATCAGGCAACACAAGTACTGAGTAATGGACAGTACATGTACCACGAGAAAAGTCATGTTGTTCACTTGATCGAAACTTCCACCACAAGTAACCAACACATTCCTCAGGCACCAGGAGTGAGGAAGAAGAGACTTAAGATACACTTTAATAGAAAAGATTTGTCAGGACCTCTTGCAGTCACTGTTGATAGCATAAGTAAGTGTTGTTATTGATGTTCTCCCAGGGCAGAATTGCCTCCTGACCCACAGACCCCTATATAAGTGTGATTTTATCTGTTTTTGAGATTAGTGTGCTGTTGAATAAAAAAAAATCAAGTAATTTGATTTAACCTTCCTTCCTCCTGGGAATCTGCCCCGTGTTATGTGATGGTGATAGCAGTAGACTAATATTAAAGTTTATAGCAGTTATTTCATTTCCTTTGCCTACAGCAACTGTTTGCACCACATTGTTATTACTGTAATTTGTCGTCTCTCCACAGCCCGACAAGACAACTGGCCACCGCTACCATCCAAATTTCCTGTGGGGCCCTGCTTCTATCAGGATATTAATGTGGACATCCCACTGGAGTTTCAGAAGATTGTACGGATGTTGTACTACCTCTGGATGTGTAAGTTATGGGGAATTTTACTCTACATTACCGGTAGTTGTGTATTATATTGCACTTTTATTTTTGGTAAGGAAGAACAGGAGTCTGACACTGTGTTTATCTGAAATTTTTATCCTGCCTTAATGTAGTTGATTCTGATATCATATAATTATGTTGTTTAATTAAGTGGATTACTGTGCACTTGATTTCTCATAATGTTTATTCAGTGGATTAGTTGAAATTACTTCTTTATTATTAGTTTTTAACGCTGTGCATTATTTTTCAGTTCATGCATTAATGCTTCTACTGAACATCTTGGGAGGCCTGAGTGTTTTTATTGCATTCAATGAGGGTGCAGTCTTTGGATTGTCCATCCTCTACTTCTTCATCTTCACTCCCTTCTCCTACATCTGCTGGTTCAGACCTGTCTACAAGGCATTTAGGTCAGCCACCCACCCACCTCTTTATTCATTATCAGTTTTAAAAGGAATGTAGCATTGAATGATAGCAAGTTAGATAGAGAAATGGGGAATATGCCACAACAGTTGATTTTATGGTGAAGGATGCTTTATTTGTGTATAGTAATTGTTGATAATTCTTGTCACAATATTGATTCTTCATTAAACCTTACAGAAGTGACAGCTCCATCAACTTCATGGTGTTCTTCTTCGTCTTCTCCTTCCAACTCATTGTCAGCATCATCAGTGCTATAGGCATCCCCTCCATGGGCAGCTGGTAAGTAGTAACATTTCAATAACTCAGAATGATGTACTGTCTAAAGTTACATGGATTTACGAGAGCATTGAATTTCCAATCCAAAATGTGAACAAGAACCATACTGTATTGACATTCTGTTGTAATTAATGTATAGTACCAGTCTTTCATGGTTGGTTTTCAGTAATGAGTGGTTTCTGCCATAATGATGACAACATTCATAACTGTAAAGTTGTATGAAGAATTTGGCCAGCCGATGATTGTAATTTTTATGCCTCTGCTATTCATGATAACATCTGCTAAATATAGTATATTCAGTGGGAAGCAAAATTTACTGTAAGTACCACTGATGGTTACAGTATGTTATCACCTGGTTATCACTAGCTTTTATACACATAAAATTTGACATAGTTGTGGGAACTGGTTATTTGACTTTACAGAGTGTTACAGGAAACTAATCGGAGCATATTTTCGCGTGGGTTATATTTAATGTATAGTACAGTACATATACTGATTATCGCATAAAACATGTAAAAAGATCTTTTATTAGCAGTATTTTGCTGCTGCTAATGGGTCCAACTTGAAGTTGTGGAAAAATATTGTTACAGGATACTTACTCAGTGATGTTTTGAGATGAAGCAGAAATGTACAGGCCACCTTGCTCTATGGAGTTGAAGCAGGATTGAAAGTGGCTGTGGTCAGTGGTAGTGTCATATCTTCCTAACTGTGTGTGTGATTTCTTCAGTGACTGAGTGGTTGTTAGTGAGTGGATAACATTGTCAGTATTGACCCTTCCTTTGTTAACCAGTGTTATCAACATTATTACACTGTGTTTGCCTGGTGGAGAGAGCAGGTGTAAGACAATAGTTTTGTTGATCCTCCCTGTGTTACCAGTGGCTTCCTCCTGGGACTCTCCACTTTGGGCAACCACGCTGCCCCTGCCAGTTACATAGTGGGCATCATTGTGTTCATGATCGCACTGGGGTTCGGTGCAGTGGCTGCTGTTGATGCCATCCTCCTCATCAAGGTAGAATTTAGGGCCACCTCCCCAGATCAACATTTCAGGAATGATATTTTTCCCCTGCTGTTGTGGTCAATGGTGATATCTTGGAACTCTCTTGCAGTAATCAGAGGACATAGTAAAGGATTTAGTAATGATCAAAGTAACTCGTGGTTTTAACTGTTTTGATGATAACCTTTTAACAGATGAAAGCCCTAGAAACAATTCAAATTATGTTAATCTGTCACCACAAGCATGGAAGCCAGAGGGAGCCCATGGAATGATATTTTTTTACACAAGCATTTAACTCGGATAAATTTTAAAAAATTCAAATACTGTAGTATTATAATTTTGTCAAATCAGTTAGGAACAACTAAAGTGCCAATTTTAGAAATATTGCTTATTGTGTTATATGTTTTATTGTTATCTCTCAGTTTAAAACATTTTCACACCATAATATATTAACTACAGTAAGTAATTTTTTCTGTATATCATAACTGTATCAAGTATTACATCTTGAACACTCAATTTCTTTTCTGGCCTATGACATAAAATATTTATGTTGAAGTGGCCCACAGTTTTATAAAAGTTGGACCTGCATGCTGTATACTATAACAAGGAGTTGCTGGATGTCATCATTTAGCACCTCAATGTGGGGGCTGAGTATTATTCAATCTGTACATGCACAGCCAGTTTCATCTCCCTACCTAGCCTGTTTGAATATTAAGTTGTGATTGCTGTGGTCTGCATGGCTGTTGGCCAACCAGGATATGTAGCTTCTGTATGTAGTCTGTGTGTAGAAATTCGTTATCAAGAAATTTTTTCCCCTTCTAAGTATATTTCATAAGCATAAATTTATTTGTGTAAGTCGTGATGAACGTTTCGGTAAAGTATTGTATTGATAGTTTATTTTCAAGCAGTATCACCCTTAGTATCCCTTGTAGAAAATAAGCATATTCTCTGGAGTCCCATTAGATTTTAATTCTAGCATGAACTGAGCTTAAACTCTATAGGCACAATCTCAGTTTTGCATGTAGTGCTAACTCCATCAGTTCCTTTCTGATTTCTTTTATAGTGAATAACAGATAAATATGGCTACATTGGGTATCAAGGATCACGAACCTTACATGGTGAAGATTCTTTTGGGGGGATTTAAGTTGATGTGGAAAGATGCATGTTGTTGGGTGATAGTTTTTACGACCATGGCTTGCTGGGGTTGTCATTACTCTATGGACTTCAGCCATCATCTCACGCGTGTGCTGCTTCATACACGCATTACATGGCCAATTGGGAGACGCTGATCAACATTTTATGTCATTTATATTTTTAGGGGTGACTGGTATACATATGTGGCCTGTGATATCTATTCAGGGAAATAGATACTACAGATTCCTCCAGCCTGTGCCACTAATTAGCACCTATACTTAGGAAGTCATTGTCATGGCATAATTTGAGAGAATTAATAGGCTCCAAGTCACTAACATCATCACAGGCCACATAACCTCTCATGTTCAGGTGACTGGTATAGTAACCTACCAATGCAACTGATCCTATGGCTGTAGTGTCCACAGCACTTTTCCATCATGTAATGTGGGAAATGTGTTACTGAAAGTCATCTAACAATTAGCATAAAATTAAAGAGAAATGCTTTCATAAGTTCTAACGTACCTGTATGGAAATATTTCTCTTGATTATGTCATCACTGGAAAGGTGTGCTGACAATTACAGATAAGAGAAAAATGTCAACATAATGGTATAGGTTAAATTTCATGAGTATTGTAGTGGTAAGAATGGATAGTTTAGTGAGAACTGCAACCTGGGTGAGTGTGTTAAGTATGGTGTCAACAGTGGAGTACTGGAGGGCCTGACGGTATTGGGAAAAGAAGGGCTGACAGCCAAGATACTGGGTGCTGCAGTCCTCTTGGTGGCATCTGGATGGGTGGCACTGGCAGTCATAGATTTTGCTACTCTCATCAAGGTAACCTACTGATACATCCATACACCAAGCTGCACATGTCAGGCAGGATCCACATGTCCTGTTTATTTAAAAGAAATCAGGTTACTTTTGTTATCTTACATAATGATCTAGACCAATGAAGGAAACAATGCAATATATTGAATGAACAATCCTTGTGGTTCCTGTAGATTTGACGGTGTAGCCAAGTGGGAGTGGGTGAGAAGCAGCTTTTTCACTTGGCCACTTGGTGTGTGCGTGTGTGCACGCAGTTTCAAACTGCTCTTCTACAGCTTGTAATTGTTGGACCATTCTAAAGAACAGTATCATTGTATCGTAGCTCTAAAGTTGTAAAACCTAGCAGTTCAATACTAATATATTATTTTTTAATGATGAGCAAATACTATTACAGTACATTATTCATCTAAGTATGAAACAGGAATGCAGTTATGTACGGCATGATTTTCAGACATTTCCTCAAATATCAGCAGATTTCTTGCATAATATCAAATTACCTAAAAGTCAACCATTAAGCTTCCTCTCAGTTACACCTGCTCTGCCCATCCTTTCATAGCAGTGAGAACTTTGACACTTGGAGTCACAGTCCAAGGATGTGGAATCATGAAGACTGACCACAACAGGATCTTGTATTATCTAATCTTCCAGGTCAAGCAGAGAAAATTCATCACAAGTGAAGAATTAACTTCATAGAAAATACCTTATTTTTATAAGATATTCAACCTTCCTACCAGTTAATCATATCATAATGCTGTTCTTGAATGTGGCCTGTTTATTGTGAGTTTTGATGGTGGTGATGGTGGTGGTACTTGTCAAGGTTACAGCTGAGTTGGGTCCAATCCATTATAATTTTTCCTGCACACCAGACTGAAGAGGGTAGGTGGTTCTCATTGAGTTTTGTTTGTTACAGGTTTTTTTTCAGTTGCTTATGTGATGTTATTTTTGTACAGCTTATTTTAGCGATTTAATTTAATTTTGTTTATGGTTGAGTTATTTTTTCTGTTCTTTTTTGTTTATACATACAGTTCATGTAGTTACACAATATCCCTAGAAAACCACAGCAAATATAACTTAAGTGGCATCGTGGGGCACCTTTAGGCCTTTGTGTGGGGCGTTGACAAAGCAGTTGTTGGATTCCCAAGAGTGGAGCGTCCTGTGTTGCCCAATGTTGTACTCTCATACTGCCCTTACATCCTTCCTTCCTTTACCCTTACATCCTTCCTTCCTTTTCCCTTACATCTTTCCCTCCTTTACCCATACATCTTTCCTTCCTTTACCCTTACATCCTTCCCTCCTCCTTTTACCCTTACATCCTTCCCTCCTTCTTTTACCCTTACATCCTTCCCTCCTTCACCATCCCACCTTCTTATTCCCTTGTTATTTATTTTTCATCTTGGTTTCCCTTTCGTCTTTAGGCCTCACTACGGTAACCTCTCTGTATCCTTCTCTTTACTTCATCCCTTTATCATTTCTCATGTCTCTGATATATTCTGATAAATTCTTTGTATTTCATATCCCTGATTCCCCTCTCTCCCCTTCATATTTTCCCTCTTTCATTTCCCTTAAAACCTCTCCCTCAACCTTCATTCTCATCATCAATTCCTCCTGTCTTATATTATTGGTCTTATTCACCTCCTTCAATCTGTTCTCTCTTCCTTTAATCTTTTTCTGCCCCTTTTCTTATTCTGATTCTTGTTTCTCAGTATTTTGTGTTATGTCTCTGATTCCCTGTTTCTGTCTTTGTTTCATCCCTTTTCACTCATTCTTCTCTGTCTCTTACTTTTTCCTGCCACAAATGTTACACTCAAAATTTCCCTTACAACTTAAAGACCTTCCTGTTGGGTATTTTTTATTTTATTTCCGTTCCTTTTCTCTTCTTATCTCACTCGACTCATCTATTGTACAGAAGTTCTATCTTTTTAGTACAGTACATTATCCTTTGTATTTTCTTATTCTTTTCCTGCTTACTTTCTGTTCACTCATTCACTCACATGATCAGTTTTCTTTACCATTCTGTCTCTTCACTCATTTTCTCTCCCCTCACTCACCTCCTTCCATATCTTCACTCCTAATTTCTCAGTTTTGATTCATTTGTGTGTTTGCTTTCCACCTGCCCATCCAACCCCCCAACCTGCTCCTCCTCCATCGTCACCCTGACACCCATCTAAATATGTGGCCCTGTCATTGTCGGCTCAGTGGCTGGGTGACTGTGGGTAAGGCATTCAACGAGAGCAAGATCGGGCTGGGTGTGTTCTTGGCGCTGATAGCCTGCTGCTCCACCTTCCTGGCTCTTGTGATGGCCTACGCTCTCCTCTGGGTAAGCTAGTTCTCCACGCACACAACCCCCACCACACTTTTCTTTTGATGTCATTGTGCAGGTATTTATTATTTTTTATGTTGCAACTTCCCATTCCCTCAACTCTATACATGGACACATCCTTGAATATTACAAGTTTTCATTACATCACATTACAACACAAACATCATAAGGAGCATTTGTAAGTCATACATAGTACCCATTTGTATATAACCTGTAGCACTGGATCATGAAGTTTGAAGATGTGTGCCTTTGACTTGAATGGGTATTACTGAAGTTTTTGTCAGTATGATCCCTTTCACAAATAGTGTTGTAATGTACTTACCGTACATTACAGTATCCTAATTTGAGATGGGTTTCTAAATATGATAGTGTATGGAAGGAAGGGTATATTAATGAGTATTGTGATAATACACTACATTTATTAGTAAAAAAAAATTATACAAAATTTTCTCCAGTTTTTACATTACATTATACACATGAATTAGCCTTGGAATGCACCTTATTACAGGGAATTTTAATACGGAACTTATGGCATGTTACTATATGTAATAATTTCTGTTAATATTATATATTTCTTTACAGTTTTATGTAATATTTAATTTGAAAATCAGTATGGTTTGCCAGTATGAATTTGTTTTATCCTTGTTTATTAGTTACCAAGGAAACTAAAAAAGACATATTGTAATCAAATCTCACAGGATGATTGGGCATTATGAAACAAAAATATTATTTAAATTTTGGTGAATCCAGATCATGTCATACCACATATATAATTTTTATCACTGGATAGTTTTTATGTGGAAATGCAGGGGGGGACTGTCTGAATCTGCTATCCCATCAATATTATATTCTGGGCACTAGATAATTGTGCTGAATGGATCCATCAGGTCTTATTATGATCTTGATGTTAGGAATGTGCAGTATTGACAGTAAGGTTGTAGTATTTGCTTTCAAAGGAGAAAAAAAATATGCATAAAGGATTGTTGGTTGTCTACTTTCCTTGACAAAAGAAAAGAATTATGGTAAGGTTTAGTTTTTTATTCAGTGCTTTTTCTTTTTCTTTTTTAATAATTCTGGGTACTATATTATTGAAGTCGGTAAATGTTCAGTCTTCATTGAAATGATATTTAGTGTTCTGCTTGAAGGTTTGTAGCACCACATGTCAGTGTAATGAAACACCAGAACATTTCTTCCTACTACTGTATATGTTTGTGTGATCAACCCTAACTCTCTTGCACAACCTGAATTCCACCTGCATCATTGCTTTCTTTACTCGTGCTTCCTCTCTTCTTATATTACTGCTTATACCTATACACAGTGAGGGAATGACGTATTGTGCCTGGCTGGTGATTGATTGATTGATTGATTGATACACTTTAACGGACCAATCGAAACAGTTTGATGCACAGCAGATTACCTTTAGACTATACACTCTGTTATTTATCACAATAACCGATGCTTGCCAAACTGAGAAGCACGAAAGGTAGAAAACTTTCTGTCATACTGAGTGTCATCAGCTGTAGCACTTGTCAGATTTCTTACATTTCCCTAAAGTTTTGAATGCTTGGAGCACAATTTATTCCCTGGCTGTACACTGAGAAGTTAAAAGGTTTTGCTCATCCCTGGCTGGAAAAATATTATTTAAAGCATTATCAATAAAAGCAAGCAATCAGGTACACTTGCCCTCACTTCACTCGTTCTTCACTGATATATAAGTTAACTATATATACATGTACTGTACAGTACTTCAATTCAGTTCTATATTACCATCAGAATACAGTAGATGGGAGGGAGATTTGAGAGGTAAAGAGGTGAATAGAAACTCTTCCTGTGCTAAAACTTATGTCTGTTCATGCTATTAATATGTTTGTATATTGCTCCATGCCTGCTTGCTGAAGTTTAGCCATAGTACTTTGATGTATTGCCTTTTTTTTTCACTCATGCTTTTTTTTTTTTTTTTTAATTATGACTAGTCTTCTCCACCTGCAATGATGTGATAAATACATCTAGGTATCAAATACTCGCATCATATTTTAGTTGTGTTTTTAATTGTAAAAAGTAGGTACAGTACAGTATTATAATTACAGTTTTTAATCCTTCCTCTTCCCTTTGCTTATTATTTAAGAGGCCACATCAAGGCCATACCCATTACTCTGGCCCAGCTCTGCAACCATTTGTCTGAACCACTTTCTCTCAATCAGGCTGTTCCTGTTGTAGACTAGAATATCTTCAACTAACTCTCAAACCGCACATGATCAGATGTACAATTGATCTTAATTTGCGTCAGTATTGCACTCCCAAACATTAAATAATGGCCATATAACAGAAAGCTGAAGGAAGTGTAAGTGATGATACATACTGTACCTTTAAAATCCTTCAGTCTAAAAATGTAGTGGCATATGCAGTACATTACTGAAGTTGTACTAGTTAATATACAACCAAACATACTTATTCTTTGTTTTATTGATGTCAAAGAATTCCCAGTAAATGTAATTAATTCTAAAGTAAAGATTTCACCAAGACTGGCCATTATACTATACTTCCTCAGCATAACATGGTGTCCTGCTTTCCTTGATAAGATATTAACTGCATAGTAACTCACAAATAACCAATAATCCATTCATGTTATCCCACAGATGGCTTGACGCTTAATTCATATATGCACTGTATTACAATAGTCCCCCACCATTCCTTCATAACATAAAACATTGCCTTTCCTTGCTGTTTTACCAAGAGAACTCAGTGTAGTTCTTTTGCATTTTGATTAAGTATCATAAAGTTTTGTTTGCCTGGCACAAGGAATAATTCCATTTTGCTGACTTGACTATTGGGTGGCAGGTTCACCGGATCTACCGCAGCACTGGGGCCAGCTTTGCCAAGGCCCAGGTGGAGTTCTCACAGGGTGTGATGAAGAATGAGCACGTTCAGAATGTAGCTGCTAATGCTGCCACCGCTGCTGTCCGCACCCAGATGACCCAAAGCACTACGGGTGCCACCAGCCCACGCTTCTAACAACTAGAAAGTAAGCTTTGCATTCACAAAATACATGTGTTCAGAGATGTCACTGTCATTGCACACAAAGAGAAATAATGACCAGTAATAATTGCATTTATGTCTTTGGCATTCATCTTAAAAGTATTTGTCATTAATTATTATGTCATTTATTCTGTGAGACTAGGTACAGTACATGTTTATTATTTAAAGTATTGATATACTGTAGTTTGAAAGGAAATTAAGCTGATATATTTAATTTCAAGATCCCTGAGGATGGACCGCAGCCATAAGCAGGAGGAAGGGGATGAATGGTTTGATGCTTTCCAAGGCCTAAATAGGTGAACTAAACTACTCACATGAAAAAAGAATTGAGGACTGTTTCTTGTGTGATAACTATACAGTACGGTCTTAGGCTAAAATTTGTATTCAGTGGGCTATGTTCATAACACCTCCAGTCTAATTAAATACAATACAAACTAATATTCATGTTTTAAGAACTCAGTTAAGCCTACTGGATATAAATATTAGATTGAGAATGTATAAATAGTGACTCTACATAGGCTTACTCACCAGACATTAGTCAGAGAGCTGCCTGTCTACTTTCATGATGTCATCAATAAAACAAGGGATGGTATATTCTGCACTTTACCTTCAAGGTGGAGATGGGAAATGGTCTGTGCTAGATAATTTTATGAAAACAAGGAAACCCACCCAATTCCCCAAGATAGATAAATTAAACCGTTTGTGCACAAGAGGGAATAGAGCTACATTTACACCTATTCCAATATTACTACTAGAAAATGCAGTAGAGGGAAGGCTCATTACTACCCCTTGTTTTATTGTTACTGTCATCAGTCTCGTCCTTCATCAACAAAGCATTTCAATCCCTACCAACCAATATCCTCCTTGATGCCATGTACAATTGCCTACACATGAAACTCGTACATCTTTATACATATTCGCAAGGAGGAAATTGTGAGATGCATTTCTACATTAGTTTTCTCGATTATTATAATTTGAACAGGCATGCAACATAAAGATATTACTATACAGTATGTCTAAGGAGAAGGAACATGCATACAAATATTGCAGCCCACCATAAGCCAAACATCATGAGAAAATTTTGTATGGTTGTAGGCCTAACATTGATAATGGAGAAAATTATAAAGAACTACAAATTAGAGACTCGATGCTAAATTATTTTCCCAATACCACACCAGTATTAAGGCAAGCTAGTTTCATGTGTTTGCAATTGCACACTGTACAGATGATACTTGGCACTTTAAAAGCATTCTGTCCCATCCATAGCCTGGTCTAGAGACTATACCAATTTTTATGTATGAGGAGCCAGCAGCAGCAGCAAGGGTAGATTGTTCATATACTGACTTTGCCTGTTGTTCATGGTAGTTAGAAGCATTTGAGATAACTTATTGGGTGTTTTTCCATGTTAGCTAATGCGATGGCTTTTAATGAGAGTTTTCGTAAGTAATTTTCAGTTATGGAGTAGTTATGTATTGTTTTTGGTTATTGAGATGTGTTATTTAGTCATTGAAGAGTTTTCTGTTTACAGTTGTGTTTTAATGGTGTAAACTCTTTATAGTCCCAGGAATCATGATTGGTCAGTGTCCATTGTAGTACTGATCTGTTCAACTACAGTAGAAGGAAAAATATATGTATTGTCACAGTTCAAAGTTTTGGCAACTCTTACTAATGCTTGATTATTGGATGACATTGTACAGTAAAGTCATGATATTTTGTGAGATATAGAAATTACTGGCCTAGGGTAGAGCAGCCAGCCCAAGCAATTGATTAGTCATGAATGTTATACTCTTTCTGCCAAAGTGTCTTTTTCATTTTAGGACACACACAGCCATTAGGAGAAGATGCATGGGATGTTGCTAGAAAGTTTTGCACAAACACAAAGAGTAAGCTGAGTAACTCATGGACATACCACCCAGGCAGTAATAGCAATGGAGTAAAGGTCTATTGGTGCAGTGGCATGAAAAAGAATGTACAGTATGTGCAAAATTGTATTGTTCACTCATAGACTCACTCTCCCATTCATTGACAGTGTTGTCACTTCATGTTCCTTATGCTTGTTGCCAAATGATCCTATTTTATGGGATTCTTGTAATCTTAATTTAAAATTTATAAAAGAATCTAAGTGCAAAATTGAATATATCAAAATATCATGACTACACTGTACAAGTATTAGTTCAGTACTTTTAAAAGGTTATGAAATACAGTAATTGGACTTTACTGTTTTATCCTTCATTACCAATATACTTACAGTGTGTGTATACTACTGTAAATCCAGTTTGCTTTGATAGGCAAAGGGCTACTAAAACATTGGACTGAAACTGTAAATCATTGTTTTTATTAAACATGTTGCTGTAGCTTCCTGAGGTAGACGATATGTGCCAGAGTTCTTTGATCACTTGTATTTGGTGGTTGTGATGAAATATTAATTGGGTGGGTGTTGAGGAAAGTCCATTTTCATGCCATCAGAGGTCAATTGAATCACTTTGTTGCTGTGAAAGCATTTCTGTGCATTTTGTGATGCATCCTCAGTTCTAGAATTAAGGGATTATAGATATTGTCATTAGTATTGTAGAAGCTGTTTTTTCCTTCCATTGTCTCAAAAAAGGAATACTGTACTCATATTAGAGAGAGTCTTTCTGTCACTCTTTGAGGAATCCATAGCCTTAAGTAACCTTAAATTTTAGCATACCCATCATAGATCTGTATAAGTGGTGAAAAGCAAGCAGTTGTCTTATGACTAGGAAAGTGACTACATTGACCCTGATGGCATGCATACAAACTTGTCATTATAATTGTAGTTTGCTCACACTTTCATCTACCACATTCTTCTTATATCCTCTATTTGAAAACGCAGTCTATTAACTAATGAGTCTGAGGCTTTAACAAGTAAATGAAATGAAGGAGCTTTGGAATCACAAGTTAGCACTCAAATGCCTCTCACTTGATTACAAGAACTGACTACTAAATGTGATGAGTGAACAAATGGACATCTTGACTTGAACAGAAACAGATTTGACTTGAAGTAGTGTTCATAATTTAATCAGCTGGGCGAATAATGTTACTGTACCTTTTTTACAGTTTAATATATAATTTTGTTTTCCAACTATAATTTGGAACATGTTCATGTCTGAGCTGAATTTCTGCCGTGTTAAAACCATCTCCTGTCCAAAGTAGTACTAAAAGTTGATGATGATAATCCAAGTCCAGTCATACATTTGTGGACTGTAGTGTTGGCTGAGTGAGTAAACATGTACTTGTTAATGGCTGTGAAAGGGTGTGTGA
The DNA here is from genome assembly GCA_034508575.1 of Petrolisthes manimaculis. NCBI lineage: Eukaryota > Metazoa > Arthropoda > Malacostraca > Decapoda > Porcellanidae > Petrolisthes > Petrolisthes manimaculis. Next base: position 32,457 of record JAWZYT010005837.1, on the reverse strand, counting down.
TAGATGATGATCAGTGGGACTTGAATATTGTTCTTAAATCAATATCCCAAGCACTGTGGACTGCATGAAACAGGGCTTAAGTACCAGAGAGGATTACAAATGTTCTCCATGTGTATTTTGAAATATAAGAAGTTTTGGAAATGTCTTGTATTCATTTTCAGTATTGAAAAGAACAGTTTAAAGGATTGTAAATATACTATCCTCCTATTTTATGGTACAAAGGAAAATATTATTTTACCTCTGATAATTAGGCTCTTTGAAGTCTGTCAAATTATTGTAACTTGGGAATGAAGAGTTATTGAGTGAAATATTTGGTTGAATGATCTTATGCACGGGAGCTAACATTTGCATGAAGTACTTGCTGTAAGAGTAATGTGTGCCATTTGATAATTCTGTACGTAATCCTAGAAGCCAAAGTGCTTTATATATTCTCCCTGTAGATAAACATTTTCTCATCTTTGCAATTGGGGTGGAGGAATGGTATTTAAAGTTGGAAACTGTACCCTCTCCTCTCAGTCCTTAGTAGGTACAGTTGAGGAAAGTTAGAGTCTACCGCACTCTTCCAGAAATGTAAATCCTGTTGTTATGAGAATGAATGAACGAAACTTAACCCACCTTGTGTTGGTTAGTGTGGGAGAAACTAGCAATGAGCTCACCAGGATACCACACACAGGATTTAATTCTACGGGTGGATGTAGCACTTGGATATTCTTCAGCAGTCCTTTTCCCAGGCACCAACATTCCTTCAAAACTTTACACTCATCTTTAACCTTGTACATTACCTACTTCTTCTCAGGTTGCATCAACACTTTAGTCTTGATAATATCACTTGCTGCTAGGGTACAGGGTCAGAACTGTGGTGGGTTTCATTGTAGGCAAAGTTGAAGCATTCCAACTGCACCCAAGTGTTTACAGGTAAATTGTGGCCACCAGGACCCCAAACCATTGACTTCCAATCTGTATTTGTCCCAGTTCAGTCCAGTACTTGTATGAGACTGTAGGGTGCGTTTATATACATTTAAGTTTTGTATTTGAAATAAGAGAAATTGGGTGTTAATAATTTCATTTGTGTATCAATTTACTAATTCATTTTTTTTACTCAGACTAATGAAAAGTATATATACGTGTAATTGGTACAGTTAAAAATTCAGCTTCTTATTGTATAAATATACAGTATTTTTACATTATTGAACTGAACTTAGCATCATAAAATAATCTTACACACACTTAGGGGCCTGGCCTAACTTCAGCTTTGCCATTATTTTTCATTACCTTTACAGGGGAAAGCTAGGATTTGTATAAATTAACAGTGAAAATTTGTTTCAAAACCAATGGAAATACTGTATATGTTAGTCAATTTTTGTGCTTGCTGTAGAGCATTATAAATCGTTATTTATCATGATGAATTCAAGATGACAATGTATCTGTTAGTTGTTAAGTTGTCATAAAAATATTTTTTACTATTTATGTGGAATGTAGAATACAGGCACTAATGGATACAGAGTAAATACAAATAATCTAAATATACAGGACAAAACAGAAATGATAAATATATACCATACTCGGACCACGTCACACCGTACAGAGGCACTTGGTATTCAAAAATTGCTTGTTAATGATTGTAAAGTATTGTAGAGATTCCCCGAGTTATTTTGCACCCAAAGAATTAATTAATAAAGGTGTAAATATAAAAGCTTGTGTGTGATGTGGTTATTTAAGATTAAATATTAGGAGACTCAAAAGTTTGTTGGTGAATTGGAGACTTCTGATGAATCTAAACTCTCATGAAACGCACTCCCTTCCTATAAATGGTGTTTCACGGCATAGTTTGGAGGGATTGGTAGACTCAAATTTACCACCTACAAAACACAGGTCTCATAAGTGGTGGAAATCTTGCTTTTGTACTTTTTTTTTTTTTTATAAATAGGGGCGAGTACAATATGTAGCGTGAACTCCATGCATTTCGTGTTGGCCACCAGGAGAAAGGTTGATGGGGGTAATATTTTTTTGGTACAATAGAGTGCTTTGATTCCTCCAATGTAAGCAAGGAAACAGGACCTGTTGCTTGACGTAGTTTGGAGGAATCGGTTGCTCCAGATTTTCCAACTGTACTATACCATAAGGCAATGGGCCTATGATAAAGTTTGCAAATTGAAGGTTAGAGATTCCTCAACAATGTATTGTACTATGACACACGTTGCCCCTATAGCCTGGTCATCTATTTTGTGGTAGTTTTAATACTGTACTGTATATCAAGACCTGTTTGTCGGTAATATCACAAGCCCATCAATTCAATCAGTCTAATAATGTGTTTTTGAGGTTACTTCTGGTTTTGCAGAGTAAGGTTAGTTCACTACAGTTTTCTGTGAAATGCCAGACAAATTGTATAAAGCAAAAATTGTTTTAGGAGAAACCTTTTGTTATTGCTGTTTCAAGCTAGAAAGAAAGTAACTATACATTTTAATAGTTATAAAAGGCTCCTCTTAAAGCAATGCTTATTTCTTACATTACTGTATTTGCTTTTTTCTTTTCTGGAAGGCTCTGCCAAATATAAAAGAGATCAAAAGGATCCTGATTATGGAGGCTACTTGTTTCTCCATGTTACCGGTATCTCATGAAATAGACTTCCTTAGTATACTGTAGGCTCTGAATAATAATGTGATACAGGTTGAAGGAAATAGTTATATTCAGTTTGCTGATTATCACTATTGTCGTCTTATGGTGTGGATTGATTGTAGGAGAGTATATACTATTTTTGTTTTCAAAGTTGAGCTACAACAATTATCTAATTATTTCAGCATTGAAGGGTGTTTCTTTAATGTGATAAATGTAAGTGGAATCTATTGTATTTGGGGCATTTTTTTTGTTCATTAAAGTTGTTTCCGTATTTAATTAATCTTGGTTTCTAGTATAAGCAGGAGGTTGAATAATTGTTGCTTTATTATTTTTTACGAGATATTCCTAGTGTATAGCTCATCAAAGGGTGTACAGAATGTATTTAAATGCTTTAAACATTTTAGTCCATAACATTTACTCTTAATTTTATGAGACAATATCCACTTGAAATAATAGTACAGTACTTCACTGACTCCCTGAAGCATGTGTTACAGAAGGAAAGTTCCCGAATGCTCTGTCGGTCCACAAATATGACCAGAATGAGTTAATTGTGGCTTTGTACCTCCAAGCCTACAGTACTCCCACTATTGCCAGTTTATAATTTTCAGAGAATGTAAATTTCCAATATATTAGAGCATTTGAATAGAAGTTTACATGTAAATCATGAAATACATACAGTATTCCTAAAGAGAAAAAAATAATCAGAAATTTATACTGTTAGCTATACAACTACTGCTCAATTAGCATCAGTTTTCATACTTCTAACACCTTTTTCCTACATCAGTCCTTGTTGCCCATTACTATCTAGTGATTCATTTTCTCCTGGTGGTTCAATACAGGTTGAAATCCTACTGTACTATTGAAGTTAACGTTTGTTGAAAGATACAGCACTCGGGACTAATCCAGCCTAAGTAATTTTGAATGAGTTGTATGCATAAAAAGTAGAGGGCAAGGCATGGACAATTACAATGGTTCCATGTAAAGTCTGGAGCCATCATTCCAGTCCAAGGGTCGTATTATTAACTTTCATATGTGCGGAAAAGGTTCTTCTTTCCTTAATTTGTATTGTAAAATAATTGGATTTGAGTGATGGATAACTTTTCCTCAAAGTAGTAGTTGGCAAAAAAGTATTGGAACTGCCCTATGGAGAATTATAGTTAATTTCAATGTAAGGGTGCTTCCAATACTTTTTCTGACTGTACATGTACTTTAATAATACCACCCTAAGACTTTTCATGCATATAGTACTTTATCTTTTAAAACTAATGAGTTTTTCCCAATACATCACATTCTCCTAGCACATTACTTACAGTGAGGTAATGATCAATGCAACAGTATACCCCCAGATAAGCATGTACTATACTACTACTATTCCTTGTACAGTCAGGTGTAATAGTTACTATGAGCTATTATTATATTGGTGAAAGTATTCCTTAGATCATTACTTTCTCCTGATTGTTAACCAAGGGAGTGTTGCTTGTCTATACAGTTGGCACACTTGCTGGGCCTGAATGGTTACATACTAGATACTGTCTACAAGAAGGAAACAAATATATAGTCACACTCATTATTGCCTATTACTTACATTAACCATACTCGATACCCATTTTTTTTTTTTACAATAATGAAAATATCTAAGGTTTTAGTTCTGTAAATAAACAGCTATTATTATTTCTGTGTGAATTGCAGGACTAATTATTCCTCCAAACACTGGTATAGAAGTACAGCTCCGGACAAAACTCTCTCGACTCGTATGGCAGCATTTGGAATCTGATAGGGTGATGGGGGTTGGAGTTAGGGGAGACTCTTCACTAAATCTTAATATTTAGTGTGTGTGTATGTGTGCTATCAGTGGGAAGACCTGTGTATGTATGTATGATAGTATACTTAGAGTCAGTGTACAGTAGTTTGTGCTTCTCTCAATATTCAGAGTTGCCAAATGCTGCCAACCAAGTCGAGAGAGTTTTGTCCGGAGCTGTACCTGTGTCTGTTTCCAGGTATCATTTGGAAGAATCAGCAGTCTCAAAACAGATTCAGTACAGTAGTGACATAATAAAACAACTTATTATTATGTACCCTCCACTTTAAATCCAAAATTACAAAAGTACTAGACTTAACAGGATTACAAGCAACTATTTCATACTACTGTAATAATGTTCTACAACACAAGATATTTATACTATTGTCCATATTTCCTGAATGATTATTTTTCTTTTAAGCTGGAGAAAATGACATATTCCTCATCTCTCCCTCTGTAATCATTTACCTTTCCATCCTTCTCACTCTACTATCCCTCCTCCTCCTTTTGCTACAGTATCTTTCTCCCTCTTCCTATTTACCCATCTATCTATTCTTTCTATATATCTTATCCTTCTCTCAGTCTCTCTCTCTACATATATTATCTGTCCCTCCTTTTCCGTTTCTCTTCTACCTTTCTTTCAGCAACTCTTAACCACTTTACAGTACAGTACCTATATCTCCACCCTCTTTCTGTCTCATCTTATTACTCGCTTCCTTCTTCAGTAAATGTGTTGAAATCCAATACAAACTACACCACCCATTTACACTACAGATGTTGAGGTTAATTATCTACAACTTATATGCAATGGAATCTACACTGCTAAGGAAATTACTGTATCTACAATTTGTACGCACTGGAATCTACCAAGGTTGTTATTACAGTATGTATTACTTGTGGTCTGTGTATCTAAACACTGGAATCTACTGAGGTGAGGTTTATGTCAACGTTTAAACACTGGACTCGACTCACAATGCATAAGTACGGTCCGATATCAGCTGGATGGGGACGGACGCATTTTCACCAGCTTAAATAAAATATATAAAATCACACATAAATACACATTATACATCGGTAACATGATACAGTACCAAATAAAGAATACTAAACGGCAGCATGTATCCAAATCTAACTAAACAGCTATAGTCTGTTCAAAACTTGTGTTCTGCTGGCTTTTTATGCTTAGATAGATAGAAATAGATAGATAGAGGGATAGATAGAAATAGATAGACAGATAAGAGATAGATAGAAAAAGAGACATTAGATAGATTGAGGAAAATGGAACACAAGTTTTGAACAGAGTATAGTATGAGGGAAGGGATAGCAAATCTGAAAGTTCCAAGCACCAATAAAGCATGTAAATAAATAAGCAAGACAAAGCGACGTGTGGTTACCGATGTCTTCATGTGTACCACAAAACGGCACCTATACCAAGGAAAATATTTGATTGTTTCAGTGTATCATGAAGCATCACATTATCTTTACATATCTAGTAAGGGCCAAATATTCACCTCCTATGTCAGTTTCAATGTTTAGATCAAAGTGATGTAACATTATCTATCTGTCAAAGTGAAATATAGTATATACTAATGTCTGTTTCCTTACCTAAAATAACGCATAACATTCATATATGTGAAAATAGAACAGAATATTTACCTATGTCTCTATTTCCATGTATTTATCTGAGTACAGCACTGCATAACATTATCTATAAGTATCTATATAGAATTATGATACTGTAATTAACTATGTCTACATATAAAAAAATAATATATTTCCTCAAACTTTAACATGTATAAAACTAATATTACTAGTAGTAGGACCATAGTATTATGGGCTAAATGTTGGCCTTTGATATATTAAATGTAAAATTATACACTATAATCTTGAGTCTATGGTCGTATAATTAAACTACTTCTTAGGAGGAAAGCCTTTTCCTGGAAGGAAAGGTTAACTAATAATAATACCACCCAGTGTCTGGTGATAGTAACCCAGTATGTTGGATTACAAGACCATTACATCATACCATCATGAGAACACACCAGAGTCAAAATCACTAACACTGACCACTTAGCCATCGTGGTGATTTATGGATAATTTAACACATTCTTCCACCCATCATTTCTACTTGTCAACATACAGAAATCAAAGAATTCCCAGAAAGAATACAGACAAAATACAATATACAGGAGACAATAAAGAGTAAAAGAGAGGGACTACAAGAGATTGATAGAGGAAGATAGAGTGAAAGACTGAATAAGAGAGACAGATCCATATAGTAATTAAAAGGAAGCTACATCTGTTAGTTCAGCCTTGGGTGGTTTGAGATTCATGTTAAAGACATACATGGGCTGCTGTACATTTAAGTAGTACTTGAAGTAGGTGTGCCTTGCTTCAAAGCCCCTCTTGTAGTACAGTTCACGTGCCTGCAAGGAAACGCAACACTGTACTGTACTGTAATGGTAGATGTACAATGGGTCACAAAAGCATCCGTGCATTAGGGGTTTGATGCATACTGCTGAGAACATTGAAAAAAACAAAAAAAAAATGGCAGAAACTAGGACAATACTTCAGTTATTTTTATTCTGTGGTCCAAAATGCTTCACTCATATTGGGCAATTATATCTTTGTGACTTAGTGTACTTACCTTATTGGAATTATCTAATTCTATTTCTAAAGGAGTCAGCCTAGTTTGTCAAGTTTTTTCATGTTATGCTGCCTAAAGTTAATTCAAGTTACTTAGTGCTATTCTGTCGCAATATCCTATAATGGTTAAATTTACTTATAGTTGTCAAGTGGCAGCCCACTTAATTTCACTCTCATACACCTAATATTACCCCAACATGTGTGTACCTTATAATGACACTCTGTAGTAACCAGTTCAATACCCTCCAGACAACGGTCGGTACAGAAGTCAATCACCTCATCTAGCAGTCGGGTAGCAATGCCTCGACGTCTGTACGCTCGCTTTACAGCCATACGACGCAAAAAGGCCCTGAAAAAAATTGTATTGAGGGTCTGTTAACCTGTGTGTGTGTCTGTATCTTATAGCTAATGTGTTTCTGTTAATCTATACTGTTTATATGTGTGTGTGCGTAAGTATATCTTGTGAATTATTCTGTATGCCTCTCCTTCATACTTATATCACTTACCAGACTTACACTACTACTACTACTACCCAAATCACCACTACTGATACTACTACTATACTCACTTACATCACTTCAAGAACACACAAATCTACTCACTTCAAACCCCCATGGAGTGACTTGGTTATCGCTACGGTTGCCACAACGTGTCTCCTCCTCCTGCCTATCTCCACACCTCTCGCCTCCAGCTCCTCCTCCTTCATAAAGTCGTACTCTACCTGAAACATGAAGTGACAATACAAATAACAAGAAATACAGTAACAATAATAGTAGAAAATTCACCAATATTCAACCAGCATTACAGTATTAACAAATACAGTACAGAAATAACATCTAGATCCACTTTCATTCAGATCTCGACAAAAATTTAATCCCTTGTTCCCAATCATGAGCTTTATTTTGGCACAAATCTTTTAAAAATCCATACATATCGATAACTTTTTTCATCATCCTACAGACAAACATACTGAACAACTCTCAATAATACAGCATGTCTCACCTTCTTGGTCTTATTCATAAAACTGTATTATCAATTTATCTATCTATCTATCTACAGCTCTGATGCCTCGTTCTCCCCCCAAAGATGGTGGCCACGGCAGAAGTATGTCCAGTTCTCCCTGTTCCAACACTCCCTCCTTACTTGGTCAAGCCCTCCTCTGCCCCTCATGTCTCTCTCCTTTACATACTCTTCCACTCTGTTCTACCATCTAACCGGTGATCTGCCTCTCGCACCAGGTGCCACAACTTCACTTCTATACACCTTCTTTACACACTCCTCACCTTGCATTCTCTCTACTTGTCCAAACCACCTCAATGTATTACGCTTCACTCTCTCATCTCATATACACTCTCATTACTTTCTCCATCCCACCTAGTAACTCCACATGCTCCTCTCAATAACTCATTTCCACTGCACCTATTTTAGACTAATGAGCCATACTCCACGTCCATGTCTCCAACGCATATGTCAGTGTTGACAGGATTATACTATTTCGTAGTCCCCTTTTCACTTCCATACTCATACTTCATAATCCTCCCAAGTGATCCTATGACCTGTCTATCCCTCATTGCTCTCTCCCTAATTTCTCCTTCCATACTTCCATGTTTACACAGAACTGTACCCAGGTACTTAAACTCCTTCACTTCCTCCATCCTCTCACCCCTCAAAGTTATCTCACACTTAGTCCCAGTTGGTACTCCTACTCTGTAATGTGTAGCAAAGTCAATCATTTCAGTTTCTGCTCTCTCAAACACCATCACATTCACCTTCAATTTCCTTCGTTTACACACGGACTGACACTCGTCAACCACCCTCTGTAACTCCCTTTCACTCCAGCCATCAACACAGTGTCATCCGCAAATAAACTTGCCACCAAGGACCAATTTACTTCATTCAGCCTCAACTTTACCCCCAGGCCATTCACATTGGCTTTCATCTCTCATACAACCACCCATGGTGACAATGCCTTTCAGCAAAGATCCCCCAACACCATAAATTCTCAACACCTCTGTCATAGCTCTCCTATCAACCCTATCATATGCCTTCTCCAAGTCCTTGAAGGCAGCATACAACTTCCTACCCTTCCCAATATATATCTCCACTATTGATTTTAATGCAAATATCTGGTCCACACATCCTCTACCCTTTCTGAACCCTCCCTGCTCCTCACCAACTTGATTCCCTGTTACTTCAATCAATTAATCATACTCTACTAAACTCACAATAACAGTGCATTTCTCACCTTCTTAGTCTTGTTCATAATATAATCATACTCAGTAGACTCCTCCAGCTCCAGCACTTCCGCCACCCAAAAGCCACAGTTCGGGTCCTTCATATACGTCTCTGAGATGGTGCACAGGTCCCCATGTAGCTCTATTGCCTAGGGAATATACAGCCGGCAGCATAAATTCACGTCTATCTCATATATCTAATAATGCATTCTGAATCAGTTTCTAATCTAACAGCATAGGTAATTTGCCATACAAAAAGTATTTAAATCAATCATCTCTGTATTCAAATTGTGTTACATCATCACTGTAGCTCATACATACCAACGGTATGTACAGGTCTTAAAGTGCACAAAAAAAATAGTTTAATGCATGGAAATTTCTTGTTATCTATCTCAAATGCCTTCTATCAGTCTTGAAGCACTAGAAAAAAGAATATTATATATTGCAGAATTTCTTGTTACCTTAATCAAATTTAATCAATCAGTTAAATTACTCACTCAATCAATCAACGCACCTTAAAGTAGTGAGAAGACCACACGACGACATATATGAAGGCAATACCGATGGGAATACACACGATGCAATACTTGAGTGGTATTCCAAGACCTATGAAGGCAATAGCAATGGCAAGGATGGACACCTGAAATAGAAATATAGCAGTACTGTACAGTCGCAGTACATAGTCTTTGGACAGACTTCTTACACCCTGATCAAGGACTATATGCCGCTACAGTACATAGATTTAGAGGGAATAAGAATGAAGAGACCACGTCTACAAAGCTGGTGTATGTATTAGAAGTGGTGGTGGTTGAGGAAATGTAGAAGTCAAGGTGTAAATAATAAAAGCTGTGGTGTAAATGTAAAAGTACAAGGGAAGGACCACCGAAGATAAATCAAGCAATAGGTAAACTTTAAGTTGAGCCACAGAAATGGAAAAGATAAATATTTTACTAACTTCTCTTGGATTGTCCATTATTCCCTGTTTTTATTTCATGACTTAATAGGGCGACAGTGCATTTTCATCTTGTTTCATTATTCAGTTAGTTTAATAGGACTCTGTTGCACAGGAATATTACGGTACTTTATAAAGCAAACACAACCGCCAATGGAATTATGAAGGAAATTGGTAACTTCCTTGGTAAATATTGTGATTGTCTGTGTCCTAGATTTTCACACTTTCCGGGAATTAAAGTCACCTGTTTCTTTTCCCTTTTTATTTTTTGCAAATATGTAAAAAAGCATGTATGGTATATTATTTGTGCAGTACAATATGAAGTTATTTTTGTAAGTATTTACTTTGAAATGGGAGCGCAGCTTTCCTATTGGGTTCTCGCCTCCACAAGCAGTGTTGCCAGATACTGGGATACTTCCATATTTTAGGCTCATTTTAAGTACACACTGGGAAATTATATGAATATTGTTCAATAAGTAGCCCAGTTGGGCGAGAATTTAAAAATGTTTAAATTGGGACAATTAATTTTGTGATCACCAGACGAAATAACCCGACCTAACCTAACCTAGACAATGGCTACATTCGGGACCTAACCTAGTGTCCTTCGGGACCTGTCATTCAGGATCTATCAAAATAAAATAAATCATGTGGATAGTAGCCAAAAGTAGCCTGACTGGGCAGGCCAGGCATAATACGCAATTGCCTTCAGGCCCTTTTGAGATTTTACCAAGGAGAAACCTGGTAACACTGTCCACCCAACCACAGTTGATCCCTCCGCTACAGAAATAAAACGTACCTTAAAATTTAAATATCTAATAGAGAATATATTTCCACAAGATAATTCCACTGGGAATTGATAAATGTAACTGAACCTTATCTAACCTAACCAGTAGTTTGCCAGCGCAGATAATATCAATACAGTATTAACCACTTCCCTTTCTGAGGCTCTTCTGAACTATTGGTATTACCCAAATAACATTCAATTTTGGGATTTCAATGATTCATTCCTCACAATATGACATTCAATACTGAGGTGTTAAAGGATTGGAATAATTTCCGAATTACACTAGTGCCAGATATCTAATTTTCACTGAAATATACATTCTTATGGTCAAATTTTCATAAGTTTGATATAGGTCTTACCTTGCGCAACTCCCGGTAGTCCGTTAAGGGTAGGTCCCGGTAGTCTGCTAAGGTTAGGTCCCGGTAATCTGCCACGGTCCAGATTAGGTTAGGTTAGGTCAGGTCTGAATTCTAAAACAAACTAATACTATTTGTGCTCGTCAAAAATTGGAAAACCCGAGCCAACTTTTGCCAATAGCTGGGTGATGGGGTATAGCCCAAACAGAATATTTGCACAATAAATGGAAGCTAAAATTGAACGAATCACATGAAAAATTATAGGAAAAACTATGGTATTTATCTAGACTATTGCCGTTTTGTAGTAGCAGTGTTGCCAGAACCGGCTAGGTCCCAGTATTTTGCCCAGGTCAGTTCCTGGTACTTTACCATAATTATTTCCCGATATTTTGCCCACGTTAGGTCCCTGCAGTCTGCTGTGGTCTAGGTTAGGTTAGGTCAAGTTAGGTCATACTAATTCCAAATTATGTTTGTAAAACGGGGCATCTCTGAGAGAAACACCATAGATGAAAAGTGTCCAGTTAGAATGGTACAAAATAAAATACACAATACAGTGAACACAGTACTTCTGTAAATTTACCATATTATCTACTCATTACTTACCTGCGGGAGAACCTCAGAAAGTACAGCAGCCCAGAAAAAGTCACCGACGGTCTCCATGGTGGCCTCGGTAATAATGTCTTGAATGGCTGCCTCATCACCACGTCTATATTTCCTTATTATACACACTGGATTACTTCCTTTATTCATTTCCTCTGTTCCGTGATTCTTGTTGACTCCTTTACTCGAGTTCTCTGTGGCTGTAGTTGTTTAAATGAGGTTCTATGTGTGTTTAAAATGGACGATTCAAATGATGGCTATCCGTCCTGATTAAAATGTTAAATCCAAGCAGTGTTGCCAGATCTGCTTGGCCAAATATTCCCAACTTCAACATCAGAATATTTCTTTTTTATCTCAATAATTCCCTATTTACTCGTGAACATTGACGGTTATCTTGGCAGGTATTTCGACTGGTATAAATTTCTCTGTTTACGCTTGAACCATTTTTATATAGTTTCCCTGTGTGGATTTTCCTAAAAGAGAAATTTCCCTGTACCTGGCTACACTGGATGCAACTCCAAGGCTTGTTGTTATGATGGTGAACGTTGCTATAATAGGATGTTATAACTTTCCAACGGTGAATAGATGAATGATCGTAATGCTATACTGTGTACTGTAACTTAAATTCGAGGCTAGTGACGTTCTTTTACTGCCAATTAAAATAAAGACTTGACTATTCTATATCTATCGATCTAATGAGCAATAAAAGTGCAAAATATATAATTACAGTATCTATTGCAATTGCATTAACCTTTTCATACTCCTAGCCTTTTATAATTAAAACTCATTTTCTCGATACTTCCCTGTTATTTTTGTTTTATCTTCCTATTAGTTTTACAATTCCATACCTTTCTTTTACCTCCTAAAAACTTCCTTCACTCTAGGTATCTCGGCTATCCTATCCCATGAAAGTAGTTATTGATACAGAATACCGTTATGAACTAAATTACTGCAATCACATTTGAAATACACATGAAGGTGGACCTCTTGTATCCTACAGTGATACTGTGTTTAAGTCAGAACCGGTGAAAGTCAAAGTCCATTCCTGTATTTTAAGATTGATTAAAAACAGAAAATGTTGGCATGATTCTATAGTTTTACCAAGAACTGATTTCCAATAAAGTACAATGCTTCCCTTCACCTTAATGATATTACATAATTATCAAGAATGGGTCACATAACCCCTAAGCAATCCATATAATCTCATATAAGTTAAATTAGATACGAGAACATTAAAAAAAAAAATATATATATATATCATTATCGTGATTCTCCATGTTTTAACAACTACTATTTTAGTAGAAATGGTAGACTAATAGGAACTCTACACCTGCTCTAATCCGTCATTGCTATACTTAAAGCCTTATTTGTGTTGCTATCACTCTATTTTACAGCCTGTTGCACCTACAATTCATGTATTATTATACTATTAACTTACTTGTCATATCTTTAATGGCCGCCATATTTACTGCTATACTTCTCCTATCCTTTCCCCAAGCTCCCCGAATCACTGCTTTTTGGCGAGCTTGGATGGATACGTGGTTGGTCTTGGTTTCAGTGGCTGGCAGCAGGGTCCATCTTGGTGGATCGTCGAATCCTTTTGACCGACCAGAACAGTTCCGCTTGCTTTGGCTTGGTTTCACCCAAGCGAACTTCGTATCCGATTGACGTCCAAATGACGGCTTTAGTCTCAAAGTGATCTGCATAAATCAATTATCATGGCAATCCCATTTTGAAAGGGCATGATTATACTGTACTAATAATATAGTACATTGCAATAATGAATAGCAATAGTAAAGGGTAAAACCTATATGTCCTAATGTCAATTAATTTCTTTTATTGCTGTAGAAAAAACAAATATTTGCATACTACCGTTAAACTGATTATATTTGTGGTACAGTATATGATTCATTATATTTATTTTAATATTACTGTATATAAATGCAAAACAGTACCGGTACTTTATGTACATCTGTTGTATAAATGCATAACAGTTCCCTATGTATATCTGTTTCATAAATGTATAACAGTTCCCTATGTATAAGTGCATAACAGTACCCTGTGTACTGTATAGTATATCTGTTGTAATAATGCATAGACTAGAATGATAACTTGTGGATTTAAAATTCACAATCTTTTGAATGTAGAAATACAAGAAAAACTTACATAAATTCCAAACGGGTGTATTGTTCAGGGATATAAACTGATATACTGTATGACATTACAACCTTGCTTGTTCCCTCATTGTATCCAGAACAATATACTTACAGTATTTCAAAATCATGTGAGTTTTTCTTGTCAATAACACCTAGTAATTAACTTTGCCTTGATTAGTGTAGAAATTCTACATATATCGGATTTCATCACTCATGTTTGTGATGGTGGTCAAAAGTTAACAATTATTGTACTCCAACTTAAAATTCATTCTACACTTTCCAAGAGAGCCAGGTTTGATTGGTGAACTTCTCCACCACTAAACAGATCAAAGCATATGACTGCATCAAGAGTTTCTATGAAAGTCGTATTTATATACTCTAAATAGCATACCGTAATATGATCAAATTTTATAGTGCACTGTAGTGTAAAACATTATCAATATGATGGTGCTTTATACTTGTAAATATCAAATTATAAAATTTCATTACATTAAAACAGAAAAATACAGATTAGCACATGCACAAACTTCTTAAAGAATAATAAAAACTCACATTCAAAAGTGCACTATAATCTTAAAATTAATCAGATCAAAACTATAAGTGCATTGCCCAATTTTTATCCAACTTAAATTATGACTAAAGATAATTGGGGTGATATTTGAATGTGCGCTATAATTAATTAAGGGTGTGAATTGGAAACTAAGTATACAGTACTATATTGTTCTCCAAACCAAATGCAACAAAATAGATCCTCCAAGAAATCACAAGCCCTCTAATTATTGTATGTGCAAACAAGAAATTACCTTCTTAAACATTACCAACAGCATACTGTACATGTATCAACAAATTTAACATTCTGTAACAAGCTTGTGTTAATTAAATATTTACTATAATTTCATGCATACACACACGCATACATACAAGTACTGTACTTGTAGTTTCTTCAGGACGGATCAGTGGGCTAATGATTTCTTCAAACTTCACCATGAAATAGAATTGTGCCTCAGTATACAAGCAGAGAATCTGCTTTTCTGAACATTTTGAAAGAATTAGTAGCCCTCCTATTTACCTAGAAGTTATTACCACCTTAAGTACATAGATATGTAATACAGTTTTTTGTTTAAACTTATTACAGGTGTGAGGTGTTACAGTAAAGTACACTTGCTGAATGTACTAGGTTGTACTCTACATTGTACACTCCTACAAAATACAGTAGTAGTGAATTAGTCATACAACCACTGGGCAGAAGAGGTAGATGGATAGACAGACAGATAGTCAGATAGAGGATAAATAGATATACAGTAATATGCTTGAATAAATAGATAACTATTTGTATGGATAGAGTGATAGGAATTTGGATAGGTAGAATGATATATAGAGATCATACAGAATTTCAACAGATCAATGGATTAAAAATGTCCAACAAATTCATACACCAGTACATATCTAACATTATTATTCAAAATATATTAATAGACTGGACATTTCAAAGCTGACTACAGTAATTCCAATATTCTTTCCTGCTACTTTTTCTCTATTACTCTCACTTGCTGCTTTTATTCAGTTTCATGTGAGATTACTGTACACTACTTGGAATGTCAACATAGCCTTCTTCATTTAAATTTTCGAATGAAACTTAACTATATACTGTAATTGCTATTATAATATACAGTAGTAATTACCCTACTTATTTATGAAGTACACTTTTTTTTAAAGCTGATTCGTCACAGCACAATCAAATATAAATGTAGTGATGAAATAAACCGCATATCAAGATACCATCATAAAGTGAGCCAAGTGACAAACATTATGTGATAAATCTACTGTTTACTGATACCAATATATCATTATGATGAAAGACACAATCAGATCAAAATCAATATCATAAATACTGGATCAAGATTATATACTGTTATATATACTGTTATATAATGATAAGTCTGTTTAAAATACATAAATGCTTGTTTTAGATACACCTGTTTACAATGACGAATGTATAACAAATTTACTTCACAAAATGGATTAATTGACATAAAACTATATCAACTGTAATCTGCATTGTTTACAAATACTGTAGCTGTACAGTAATAATTGGACACCTGTTTATAGATCTAAATACACAACGAGATTTTTGTAATTATTATAGTTATATGGATTATTATTACTGTACCATTATTTTAACTTTATTATTAATAATATCATTATCAATATCATTATTATTATTATTATTTATTTTATTTTATTATTATCACTGACTATTAACATAATTGTTTTATTATTACCAAGATCACATTTCCTTTTATTTATGGAGCAGGTGGGTATTACAGGATTATAACACAAATTAATATAAATAAAAGGATAGGTAGATAGACAGATTACACAACAACAACAACAACAACAACCACTTTCAATCCCACAAACATTTAGAGGACTACCAGTACTGTACTGATTCTTCCCAACTATGCTACAAAACAGATCCCTCAAATCTTATACTGTACTGGCAAAATTTAGAGGAATCAGTAGGCTATAGAACAACAAATCCATTCCTTTTAATTTGAGAAATTAGTCTGATTTAGTGTGAAGGAATTGATATCGCTCCACTTTGACCAAAAGAGATTAGGCTACCTGCTTAAACAATTGTATTAGTAACAATTACATTCAGAATGTAAATTTTTTTTTAGTGTTAAGAAATACTTATTGAAAATTTGAATATATTAATTACTTACTATATATCTTAAAGCCTTTTTAGCACCCTGTAAATAGGATATATTATAGCATTGTTATTTCCACTAACAGGAACAATGAGTCAAACATTATTTTAAAATTGACATAATCATCTGTGTTTGGGGAGGTAAATTTATTGTGGGTGAACTGGAGAAGTAGTCGCTTCCTCACTACTGAGCAATAGAACAGATCCCCAACTCATATATTGAAGTACTAGTCCATTACCTGGCATAGTTTGGAGGAATTAATAACCCCCTAATTCACCCACAACAGATTTCCCCATTAAGGCATACAGTATCAAATTCCCTCGGAATTATAACTACAGTATACAGCGAGTTCTCTGAGTTTCCTTAAATACTAAAGCATTTTTTATATTTTCCGAATTACACGTTATGCAGTTAAGTCTTACCTTACGATATCCCACACTATGATAATTAGGTAATGTTTGTGGTTTTTCTACCTAGCGAAAATGCTCTGGTTCCCTCATTTAAGTTTTGTTTATTTGGTAAATGTACTACAGACCAGGACAGATTAAACCAAGCATTATTCCAACCACGATAATTATTTACAACCTGTGACCAGTGAAATCTACTCAAAGTAAGTCTGTTTATGGTTTATGTCAGTGGAAAGGAACTCATGCATTTTCACCAGGATTAAAATATAGACCCACATTATATTTCATTTCTAGTTCATATGCTTATAGTTCATTTCTAAAACCTTAAGATATTTTGCAAATTGTTTGTATATGATACAAAAGGCACATTATTAACAGCAGTAAGTACATTAGCATCAAGAACTCTACAACACACTATAACATAACACAAGATACAACATAATACAACATTACAGAATACTATAGTATAACTCAAGATACAACATAATACAACACAACTACAACACACTATAACAAGGGTGACAAAACTGGTCTGGTCAATTTTTCATCAGCTTGGCCCACATATTCAAAATCTGAATAATGCATGAACCAAGAAAATATGGTGTGCTCCCTTTGAGGTAATGTATGTATCTAGCCAGTTAGGACTGCAAAGGAGGCCAATCAGCTGGTACAGTATTAACTTATAGGCATGATACAACACTGTACCACATTATGTGCAAACAGCAAAATGGGAAATATTATAACAGTCACTTGCTGTGATTCAAACTGTAATGTCCTCAACTAGCAGGAAACTCACAGACTCCAACCTAGATCCTGCTGCCTAATGAGAGACAAAAGCACTGCCCCACCAGACATTATTACCCAAACACCCGACGAGCCAGTCTGCCACTATACTAAAACATAACTACAATACAATGCAAGACAAGAAATATTACACAATGTAACTATAGTAGCTACAACACAACTACAATACAACACAAGACATGAGATACTACACAATGCAGCATGGCTATATCAAACTACAACACAAAGCAACAACATTTATCACTTTCAATTCTAAAGTACAACATAACTACAACTGACTATAAGATAACTTTCAACCCAATACAGCACAAGATACAAGATAAGACACTCCACAATTCAATTCACTTTCAATCTAAATGCATGGTAACTTTTCTCTCCATATTTCTCCTTCTTTTCTCTCCACACTTCACATACCCGGTATCTTTTCCACCCTCTCCTTTCCTCCTCCCTCAATATTTCTCTCTCTCCTCACTTCTCATCACCTTTCCACCTCTTCTTCCTCTCTCTCTCTCCGCATCACTGAAAAACATCCCTATGATATATAATAAGCACTTCCACCACCCTGGGTTGTAGCGAAGTGTTGGCCAACGCTAGGAGATCGGCAGGCTGGAGATTTGAGGTCTGGGGCGGGGACTGGATCAGGGTGGGCGCAAACACCGTACTCAGGCTGGTAGCGGACATCTTGTTGACGGCGCAGTGTTCATATACTCTGCAAATAGGGAAGAAAAAAAAAAGGCAGGGTACACTGGTGTGAATCATTGCCGGTGGTGTAAATTGGTATACCTGTATAGTAAATGGTGTGAAATGATGGATTTTATTCTGGTGGTAAATTTAAAGTACTGTATACGTTACAATAATTATATAAATTACCTGCCCAAATGAGTGATTATAGCCTTCAGCGTGGCAAAGTGGGCGGGAGGGAGCGTCAAAACAGCTTCCCTAATGCTTGATATCCTTGCCTCGGGATCACTCAACTCTGCAAATAAATAAACACAGTACATATATTATAATGTGTCTGCATAACTAGAGAGAAATCAACAACACACCACAGATGACCCGTTTTACTTCCTGCCCATGAAAGACTGGGTTATCTGTATTGTATAAGATGCCAAGCACTGTATTAACTTTGAATTAACCTGCATTTTATAGTTTAGTATTTTTGGCTATTTTAAAGTCCCAAAAATGCACAAACACATCCACACTAAATGAGAATTGCACCAAATATATATCATACACAACTTATAACAACGGAATCTGCTCATCATGACTCATTCATCAATGTGGCTATAATAGCTTTCTCACATCCCTAAACAAAAATAAAATATATACAGTATAAAGAAAATTAAAACAAAATTGAGAAATACAGATACAGTAATTCAGAATGAATACATTATATACAGACATACAGAAAGAACAATACATATAACTTACTACAAACAGTCTGTAGTGTGGTGAAGCATTGGGTGGTGATGAGAGGAATGGGCAGGAGACGCAGGTAGAGCTTCAACAGTCCAGCCACCACATTGATGTCACTCACAGACCTCTCATTTAGGCACACACGGTTCCCATCTGAAAACATGAGGTGGAAAAATT
This sequence comes from Petrolisthes manimaculis, assembly GCA_034508575.1. NCBI lineage: Eukaryota > Metazoa > Arthropoda > Malacostraca > Decapoda > Porcellanidae > Petrolisthes > Petrolisthes manimaculis. Next base: position 12,800 of record JAWZYT010005837.1, on the reverse strand, counting down.
AAATGTACTGTAGTGCAAATGTTTTCATGGAGAATATTGTTTAAATTTGTATTCTGAGAGTGGTGTGAATTAAAAAAAGTACTCTCTTGTTCTGATGGAAACATGGATTAATATATATCCTTTTTGAGGAGAAAATTAAAAGCAAAAAATAAATTGCTAACCTCTCTCGAATGCCAACTTGAGTGTCTCTATCTGTTCCTGTGAGCCTGGCACTCTATAGATTCCCTCTGAGGTCAGCCCCCGCGCCTCCACCTCCGCAACGCACTCCGTCACTACACTTGGTACCTCCATGACCTCCCCCGTCCCCGATGACCCTGGTCCTGTTTTAACCCCTAAGCTGGTGGTCAGGTCAACGCCGAATATGTCTGCAAGTTGGGGATACTGTATATTGTGGTCTTTAGAAAGACTGGAACTTTATCATTAAAATCTTTACAGTAATTATTGTGAATGTATAATCACACTCACACGTTAACATATACTATACAGTACTGTATATATTAAAAACACAAACGAACATAACCACACAATAGACAATAACATCAGTGTACACACAAACACACATACTTAGCTATACAGTACTTACAATACACAAGTGAACACAAACGACATCATAAAAAAATATAACTCACTATGCAGATGGTTGAGGTCTGGACAGCAGTCGTTTGGCACCTTACAACTACACTGCTTGTGAGCTTTGAGTCCACAGTCTTGGCACTTCACTCCCTGCCACACAAAACCCCAAAGGAAGTGACCGCAAAAACCACACCTGGAGGAGGGAGTGAGGTCTTGTTGTGATTGTGGATATGTGGATGTATTTGTGTTGAAAGCAGTACTGGAGTTTAATATCCTTATCTTATCATTATTATTATTATATTTTTATTATTGTCATCATTATTAGCATTATTATTATAATTAAATATGATACATTTTCACATCCTATAACTATCCTTTCCTCTACCATTTTAATCAATAATGTATAAACTCTGTCAGCATTAAGTCCTCACCAGTGTAGTCCGGAGAAAGTGTTTACATGGAAGCGGTGAGGTCGTTGGGTGGTCACCTCACATGACTCTTCCTTCTCCTCTCCTTCTCCCTCCTCCTCCTCCACTGTCTCCTCCTTCTTGCTACTCACATAGAATATTGATCCATCTACCTCTTTCTTTACCTCCTTCTCTGCAACTTTTTGCTTCCTTGGTTTTACATTCTATTAATCAAAATAAAAAAATATATTAATATTTCCTCTCATTGCAAATTATACTAATAATATGCCATTAATTCTGCTTTGGGAATGGATATTTTGCTGTAACTGTCTTTGAAAAATTATCACAGTTTGCTGTTTTATCTACCCGAAAGTAAATGGCACGTGATTCCTTTTAATGTCTAAAAATCTATGATTGCAGCAGACTTGACACATATTATATCTGAATTTCCTGCATGTTAACAGAGGTCTGATTATACATCTTTTCTTCCATTTCAAACCATACACACACATTATTTCCCTTAAAAAAAAATCACACCTCTGTAAACTCAGAAGTGTAAAAATTGAATGTACACAGTAAATTAGTGTACTGGTATATGGCAGGTTTAAGTTCCTCATTTAGTTACCTCCCTATTTGCAGCCACCTTCCGTCTGCTCTGTATCTGTTTCCTGATGGATCGGGTGAGTGTGTAGTGTGGACTATTGACGTACGAGCCAGCTGATATGTTCCTCAGCTGTTCCCCGGCCTTGAGTTCAATATAGAGGGTGACGAGACCATCTGCCACCAGGGAACGGAGGCAGTCAAACCGCTTCTCCCCAACATAATGCTGCCGCCCGTCGTGGTATAACCGGTAGTGCTTGATCTGGCCGTTGAATCTGCATCATTGGAAAATATAATAGTACAATATGGTAGGTCCTTGATATAGCACTGTCATATGTAGGAAATGGAGGATAAGCAGATAGATATACATAGATACACATACACCCTCACCTCAAACTCAGCTAACCACTCATCCATCTCACAGACACAGTAAATAAATAAACAAACATATTGACATTGAGACACACACAAACACTCACCTACAACACAGCTGACCACTCACCCATACAGACACAGACACAAGGCAAACAAACATAGAGGCACACACTCAAACTCTCACCTCAAACTCAGCGTATAGAATCCATAACTGGTGTCACTGTGACGCACCAGATAGCTCCCCTCGCGAGACAGCAGCTCCTGGCATCGGTGTCGTCCCATGGTGCCGTGGTATTCCTGGCCATAGTGGGGTGGCGTGTCAGGTGGTTTGTCCTCACACGGCACGAGAAAAGGTGTCGGAGCCTCTTGTTGTAGCTGGTATACTGGTGGAAAGGGGAGGACGTGAATGACAGAGATGAGAGACTGATTAATGAACCTGTACACTGCACTCTACTGTGAACCACAAACAAAACTGAGAATTTAACAAGAAGTATTAATGTGTTATTTGTTGTCCATTTCTATTCATCTGGGGAAAATGTATCTATTTTCTTCCAGCTAAATTGTAGACAATAATCCAGAAGTCAGATGTGTACATTTTTTGGTATAATTTCTCTGTTCTTATTTACATTTACAGGTACTAAGAAAGCTAAATAACAATAACAGATAATTGAGTGGCAAATATTCCAACTTACGTATACAGTACCAAACTACCATTGTTGATATGTGGCGATAGTGGTGATAATAGTACGACAGTATTTGGTAGAAGTATAGAATTTAATGAAATACCCTGAACTCTAACAAAAGAATTTGAATGACCAATACTAAACTACAAATACTGAACATAAATAGCGATTATGAACAATAACATCAATGACACACTAAGCAAATACTGCTAACGATCCATACCAACCAACTACACACATGAACATGTAACACTAACGAGACACAGGAGCTAACTAACTAGTTAAGGAGAGTGAACGAGAGAGACAAAGAGAGATAGTAGCAACCGTTATCACATCCGGATGCATGAAAGCCAAAAGTAATAAGGACTATGGTGTAACACAACCTCCTCTTACACTCACCCAATATCCAATTACAATACTGTATAGTCAAATCCTAAAGTTGTGTGTTACTCTTCCAAGGTCATTTTAAGTACATGACTTGCTTGTGAATTGATTGCTTACCACTTGTTTAATTTTACAAAATAAAGATGGCTCTTGTGGGAACCCCAAAGAGACTTATGCTCCTCAGTCATGTATGGAAGATAAAAGCTTTATGCATACTGCACCACAAGCAAAGCTGTTATGGTACCCTTAGCCTCTGGTGACATGATACATGACTTGAGAATTTAACTCTCTCTGTTCCTGTGGTCATCAGACTCTCCTATGTTCTATAATACACTTTGTTCTTACTCTTAGTATTACTGTATACAGTATACTCTGCTTTAAAAGGTTTTAAAGTTATTTTATAATGTTAAGAGACTGTTTATACGCTACTAATTTAGTTTTTAACCTCTACATATCAGTGGTGCCTCCATCTAACAAGAAATATAAACTGGCATTAACATTCTGAGGAATTGCAAAGTGTGTGTGTGTTAAGTACTGTAGTTCAGCAGGCTATTTAATGGCACAGGAAGTGGAAAGATAAATATTATTACAGTATAAATTTTTTCCTTTAATAAAAAGAATCTTTACCCTGACAAAAAACATGCATATCTGGGTCACATCCTGAACTGCTGATAAGGTAACAATTCCTCTAAACTGTGCCACTGAATAGATCTCCGTAAAATGTGATGTCACTGTAAAAATAATTATTAGTAGAATCCTTCTGATTTCCTCCAAACTGTGCTACAAAACAGATCCTCCTCAAATGATACTACTGTACTGTACACTATGCTTTAGGAGGCAAGATATTGTTGGTAAAATATATGGTAGGTCTTCTGATTCCTCCACACTGTGCCACCAATCAGAACCCTTAAACTGACTACCTATATAATAAATGTTTACAGCACAGCATAGAGTGGGGATTTCTGCCTACACACACACACACACACTCACGGTAGGATTTCCACATGGATGAGGTGCTTCGAGGCTGCTGCTCTCCCTCTGAAAAATAACAAGGAATCATTTAATAATTCTCTTATACATTAAAAATTGTACTGCATAATTATATATAATGTATTAGATCATCCTCCCCAAAAGATATGAAAGTCTCACCTTCATTCTAAACACAGCAAGACAAAGAATACAAAAAAAGACCTCTAACAACTTTTCCAAAATCTAACAATAACTTTTTACCAGTCAGGCTGTAAAGATAAATCCTTGTACATTTTATTTATTTTTGTTCCCAATTACCACAAAATATAACAGACTAACAGATCCTGGTATTTATCTAAATTATTGTAGTTTTATAGCAGTGTTGCCATATCCGGCTTGGTCCCAGTAATTTGCCCCGGTCAGGTCGTGGTACTTAACCATGGTTATTTCCCAGAAATTTGCCCAGGTTAGGTCCCGGTAGTCTGCTGTGGTCTAGGTTAGGAAAGGTCAGGCAAATTTCAAAATGCCCCATACCTTGGGAATGGGGCATTTGCAGAGGAAATGCCATAGAAGAAAATAGGGTAAATTTACAGAAAAACTGGGTTCACTATATTGTATATATTCGTATCATTATCCACTATTTTGGACCATTCTAAGACACTTTTCATCTACAGTGTAGTGTTTCTCTCGGAAATGCCCCGTTTTACAAACATTATTTGAAAATTAGTCTGACTTGACCAGACCTAACCTAGACCACAGCAGACTACCGGGACCTAACCTGGGCAGACTACCGGGTATAACCAGTGTAAACTATCATAAAGTGACTAAAGCAAATTTCCAGGACCTAGCCTAATGTGGTAACACTGCTCAAGCCTAGCCAAAAACCCAGTTATTCTGTAATAATACCAGAAATAGTCGTAGAATGGTCTAAATAAGTGAGTATTGAAGGTAGAAAAACCGTAACTTATGCAATAACGGTAACTCTTTCAATATTTACCGCATTGTTATTCAATTTTCTAGCCAATTTCAATCCAATTTACACTTTCATTGCATACGTAAACAAACAAACACTTTCATTGCACATTATGTAAACAAACACATACCCACATATTCAATTCTTCTTTATTTATTATATTTATTTATTATTTAGCTTACCTTCACTCGACGTCATATCTAAATAACTAATAAAAGACACCATAATATATATATATAAATAAACAAATATAGGAACTCTGGTGGGGAAATATCAGAGAAATAATAGGAGTAACATTTTAGAAAGGGAAGAGGGGGAGTGTCAAGGTAATAATAATAATAAACAAGATATGGGGAAAACGAACCTAAAGGAAAATAAGGTAATAGGGATTTAGAGCCTATATCTTGTTTTTTTTATTATCATTATTATAATTCTTTCGTATACATTATAATTTGATGTTCTAGTGATGAAAAGTAAGGACATGATATGAATAAGAAGCGTGGAATAAAGAATTGGTATATCCGTGCTGTTGTGAAATATTGTCAAGTTTCTGGTTCCCCAAAATAATACACCCTGGCCAAAAAATTCCGGGGAGTAGCCTATCAAAGAAAGTGGCATAACAAGGGGAACTACACTGGGAAACTAGCTCCTGCGGAGAGCTGGCGGCATGCGGCCGCCCTTCCACCTGGAATTTTCATACACGATCACAGAGTTCTAAATAAACAAAGGATATAATAATACAACACTGATATGTAACAAATACAAACTCCACTACCACCACTACTACATCAACCACTACCACCTCCACTACTACCACCACCACCTATTCCCGCACCCCCCACCCCAAGCCTTACCTTACCTAGTGTGTGTGTGACTAATTATTAAAAAACGACGGCGGTGGCGGCGGCGGGGGAGCGGCGGCGGCCGCGGCGACGACGACGAAAAATAATTAATAAATTAAAAAAAAAAATAGTTATTTATTACCCCAAAAAAATAAGTAATAAAAAAAATATTATTTTTTTTATATTAACAAGCACTGGCTTCGCCAGCCACGGCTACGCCGTGGGTGCTTTTGCCTGCGGCGTTGCTCGCTTCGCTATATAAAAAAAAAATTATATATTTTTTTTTTTATATAATTTTTTTTTTATATAATTTTTTTTTTATATAATTTTTTTGTTCATTTGTTGATTTGTTATTGCCTTTATTGTGATTTGTGATTGTTGTTAATTTCTTGTTGACTTAATTGTTATTGCATTGTGGTTGTTGTTGTTGACTTGTTATTGCCTTGTGGTTGTTGTTGTTGTTGTTTTGTTGTTGACTTGTTATTGCCTTGTGGTTGTTGTTGTTGACTTGTTGATAATAATATACATCATTATACACACATACATAATTCCGTTTTCTTTCTCACCAACCCAACTCAATCTTTTTTCCTATACCAATCAATCATTTCCCAGATTCATCGTGACGTCACTGTACAATAGGTGCACGGTCGAGTGAGCAGGAAACTACTACTATAACTTGTGAAGCTCTATTTACTTTGGCTGCCACTACCACTAATAAGTAGCCAGTGTGTGTGTGTGTGTGTGTGTGTGTGTGTGTGGAGCCATATAAACTATAGTGTGTGTGTGTGTGTGTGTGTGTGTAGCCATATAAACTATAGTGTGTGTGTGTGTGTGTGTGTGTGTGGAGCCATATAAACTATAGTGTGTGTGTGTGTGTTTGTGTGTGGAGCCATATAAACTAATGTATAACCATCACTATGTTTTTTAGTAGAGAGCCACCATCGCGTGACAGCTAAAATGGATCCGGTCACCATTTTCATTTTATTTTCTGGCTGCCGCGAAGAAATAATAAAGACTCGTGAGGCGGAGGATCTCAATAACCTCATGCATGTTCCATTTTGGGATTGCTTGATTGATTGATATTAGGTGCCACAACAGCGAGGTCATATGGCGTTATGTTGGGGGAAAGTTATATATTTTTTTGTCAATATCTTTAATTTCATTCATCTTCGTGAGTTAGCATCCTCATATAATTATATAATACTGTATACAGAAAATGAAATGAGGGAACTGATACAATTTAATCAGGTTAGGCAATATGAAGGTTAGCAACATGTCTCTCTCTCTCTCTCTTTCTTTCTGTGTGTGTGTGTGTGTGTGTGTGTGTGTGTGTGTGTGTGTGTGTGTGTGTGTGTGTGTGTGTGTGTGTGTGTGTGTGTGTGTGCTCAAACAATTAATCAGTAAGGCTCTCCAACATTCCCCAATTTAGTTACTACGCGACGCACGAACTTTATGACGCATGTGTGTACTGTTTTTGTGTGTGTATGTATGTATGTGTGTGTGTGTGTGTGTGTGTGTGTGTGTGCAACCAGGAGACGTCTTGTGTTTTGACTACCACCACCACCACTACCACCACCTACACCACTACCACCTACACCATCCCTACCTTCAGTGCGTCTCTATTCACCACAAAGTTACCAACAAATACCCACTGACTCACTCACCTGTACACTACATACCTGTCCAAGTCATTTACCTGCCTAATTACCCACACACACCTGTACATTACCTGCCTAATTACCCACACACCCCCGTAAATTACCTGTCTAATTACCCACACACCCCCGTAAATTACCTGTCTAATTACCCACCTACACCCAAGAATTATGACTTAATTATTCAACAATCTACTAATTTACTAACCAAATTACCCACTCACCCACTCACGTTACCTGCCTAATTACTCACCCACCCACGTCATTTACCTGTCTAATTACCCACCTACCCACCTACCCTAAGTTATAGTATAGTGTCACCACCACCACCACCACCACCACCACTACTGTTGGATATCATCTGTATTATTTTAAAGGTATATATATATATAAATATGTATGTATACGTGCATGGTTAACTTATTACTGTAATAATTATGTTGAGGGGGTAATAATTTATAGGCTATAACTTCTTTGCCCCAAACATCTATCTCCACTTTATAGATATTGTGCATTTATTGTATGTTTATTTATCATCACCTTGGTTATTGTTTTCTTCCTTCACTAATTTAGACAACAATAATATCAAGCCTTCATTTTTTTTATTTACATACTGAATTACCTTGAGCAGCTAGTTTGTAATCTGACGAGTTTATTTTATACGTATCTGGCATTCATTTAATCATACAGAGAGAGAGAGAGAGAGAGAGAGAGAGAGAGAGAGAGAGAGAGAGAGAGAGAGAGAGAGAGAGAGAGAGAGAGAGAGAGTGTGTGTGTGTGAGTGGGGGAGGAGAGGGTAATATCGTTGCTATAAACAGAGGTGGTCCGATCAGAGGTTCAACCTGATTGTCTGTGTGTATGTGTGTGTATGTGGGTCTGTATGTGTGTGGGTCTGTATGTGTGTATTTGTGTGTTTGTGGGTGGGTATATGTGTGGGTGGGTGTATATGTGTGTATGTATGTGTGTGTGTGTGTGATTCTTTCTGTATGTGTGTGTTTGTGTGTGTTTGTGTGTGCGTGTGTATGTGTTTGTGTGTGTGTGTATGTGTGTGAAAGGTTCCTACATACTTGGATGAATACATACATAGATAGATAGATAGATAGATATATTTACAGATAGACATATACATAAATTAAAAGATATATAGATAGATGAACAGATATGCCCTACGTGAATAACGAGAGAGAGAGAGAGAGAGAGAGAGAGAGAGAGAGAGACTGTCACCCGTAGTTTTAAAACATTTGAGGACCCTTACTGGAGCTCTATGAACCCTCCAAACTACTCCAGGCAACAGATTCCCTATTCGAAACACTGAAGCGTTTTGTGGCCTGGATTATTTGGAGGGTTCATTGAGCTCCAGTCAAATGTTTTAAAACTACGGGTGTAAGATCCGTAGTTTTAAAAAAATTGAGGGCCCTTACTAGAGCTCTATGAACCCTCCAAATAATCCAGGCCACAAAACGCTTCAGTGTTTCGAATAAGGAATAGGAAATAATATGAAACATACACACACACACACACACACACAAACCATTTTCCCTCAAGACAAACAAATTATCCCATTAATATTAGGTGCCATAGTACAGTACTTTTGTAATATATCAACGTAGAGGAAGTACAGTAGAGTACAGTACAGTATATCCATGTGATGTGGTTAAGTGTCATTTGTAACATTAGTATTGATTTGTAGTGAAGTTAATAATAGTAATAATGATAGAGAGGTCATAAGAGTCATAAATATATATAGTATGAAGGGAAGTAGTAGTATTTGCATATAATTATACAGTTTGGGAATAATAATAATAATAATAATAATAATAATAATAATAATAATAATAATAATAATAATAATAATAATAATAATAATAATAATAATAAAAAATACTACTACTACTACTACTACTACTACTACTACTACTACTACTACTACTACTACAACCACTACCACTACTCTCGTTGGTACACCAATAACAGTTGGAGTATTTTTTTTACTATTCCCTCAACTCTCTCTGACACATACATACCCAACCTCACCCCACCCCACCCCACCTCTTACTCTCTCTCACACACACACCCAACCCCACCCCACCTCACCCCACCTCTTACTCTCTCTCTCTCTCTCTCTCTCTCTCTCTCTCTCTCTCTCTCTCTCTCATACCAAAACACCCACTCGCATGCTCAAACTTACAAGAACACGCAACCACCCACCCACTGAGCCAAGGAGCAAAATATGTTAGACTTACTTACTATACCCCCCTCCATCCCTTACTGACTAACACCTTCACTACTGTCCTGACCACTGCTTGTGACCGCCAAACATACGTCATCTTATAAAAAGGTGATTTTAAAGTGAGAGGTGAAGGACGTTGTTGTGGTTGTGGTTGTGGTTGTAGGCCTAGATATTTTCTGGTGCGTTATTTTTTTGTTTTTAACGTAGATTTTCACTCGGTGTGGGTTTTGTTCATTTGATAGTTCATGGCATTTCTATACTTCTATACTTTTTTTATAGTTGTATGAAGGGAGTTTGGTTTCGTCGGTGGTCGGTCATGGATGTTAGCAGTGAATCATGGTTAGTTGGGGAGGGTGGGAGGGTGTAGCTGGGAATGTCGTGGTCATGAAAATAGAAAGCAAAGAAAAAGAAGTGGATGTGCGGGTGACATATTTTACGTTTTTTATTATTTTTTACTCTCTGTCTGTCTCTCTCTCTCTCTCTCTCTCTCTCTCTCTCTCTCTCTCTCTCTCTCTCTCTCTCTCTCTCTCTCTCTCTCTCTCTCTCTCTCTCTCTCTCTCTCTCTCTCTCCTCCACACACACACAGTTCAGACAAGAAATACACACACA
>JAWZYT010005836.1:75000-82208 GCA_034508575.1 Petrolisthes manimaculis | reverse complement strand
GAGGAGAGAGAGAGAGAGACGAGAGAGAGAGAGAGAGAGAGAGAGAGAGAGAGAGAGAGAGAGAGTGAGTGAGGTGAGTGAGAAAGAGAGATGAAAGAAAAAAAAAAAAAGAGAGAGAGAGAGAGAGAGAGAGAGAGAGAGAGAGTGAGTGAGTGAGAAAGAGAGATGAAAGAAAAAAGAGAGAGAGAGAGTTTGAGAGAGAGAGAGTGAGAGAGAGAGTATCCGCATTCCTTGTGTGTAAATTAGTTTGTGTGTTTGTGTGTGTGTATGTGTGTTTTTGTTTGTGTGTGTATGAGTTTTTATCTATGTATGTGTGTATGTGTGTGTGTGTGTGTGTGTGTGTGTGTGTGGTCATAAATTTAGGAATGAAACTCTCTCTCCTCTCTCTCTCTCTTTATTTTTGTTGTTATTTTTATTATTATAGTTTTTATTTACCTGAGAGAGAGAGAGAGAGAGAGAGAGAGAGAGAGAGAAAACAGTGTGTGTGTGTGTGTGTATGTATGTGTGTATTTCAACTGCCTGTCCATACTCTCTCTCTCTCTCTCTCTCTCACCTTTGCTGGCATTTCCTTCCTGTATCTCTCTCTCTCTTTCTCTCTCTCTCTCTCTCTCTCTCTCTCTCTCTCTCTTTTTTTTTTCTCTCTCTCAAACAAAAATAATTCTACATAAATTTAATACACACAATAATAATATATAATAATAATATATACAATTTAATATATAAAATTTATATATATATATGTATATATTTAAATTTATGACGGTATAATGATTTGCCAAATAATATTAGCCTGTAATTTCCCTTCAATTTTCCCGCCTAAATTTTTCCACCAATCAGAGAGAAGCATCACGCATCTTGATCAGTGACGTCATATTCCTATCCACCAATCAATGGACATATTTTGGCAACACGTGATCCTATTTCCATGACGTCACTCCTCATGTCCACCAATTAGATTACAGCATTTGGTCTTTACCTGTGACGTCATGGCAATTCAGACTTGTGATTGGCCCAGATGGTGGTGACGTAGATACCTTAAAGCTTGTGATTGGTCCAGGTGGTAATGACGTCACCACACTTACTCCTATGATTAGCTGGCTTGTTTATGACGTCACCAAATCAATGCATGTGATTGGCCAGGTGGTAATGACGTAACCACACCTACCCTCTGATTGGTTGGCTTGGTAATGACATAATAATAATAATAATAATAATAATAATAATAATAATGATAATAATAATAATAATAATAATAATAATAATAATAATAATAATAATGATAATGATAATAATGATATAATAATAATAATAATGATAATAATAATAATAATAATAATAATAATGGTAATAATAATAATAATAATAATAATAATAATAATAATAATAATAATAACAATAAATAATAATAACAACAATAATATAATAATAATAATAATAATAATAATACTAATAATAATAATAATAATAATAATAATAATAATAACAATAATAACAACAATAATAATAATAATAATAATAACAATAATAATAATAATAATAACAATAATAATAATAATAATAATAATAATAATAACAATAATAATAATAATAATAATAATATAACAATAATAATAATAATAATAATTTTTTTTCATTATATTTATGTTATTATATTAATATTAACTCATCGTGTTTACTAAGGCTATGGTACCGGTACGATGACATATTTACGATGGGTATAGTACCGATACGATGGCTTGGTATGGTGTTTACGATGAGAGAGAAAGAGAGAGAGAGAGGAGAGATTTTGTATGTGAGAGAATATGTGTATGTGTGTATGTTTGTGTGTATATGTATGTATTTATTTATGTATGTATGTATATATGTGTGTATATATGTTTGTATGTATGTATGTATAGATTATAGAAGATATGTGTGTGTGTAGAGAGAGAAAGAAAGAGAGAAAGAAAATATGTGTGTGTGTGTATAGATAAAAAATAGATATATGTATGTATGTATGTATGTGTGTGTGTAGACGAGTAGAGAGAAAGAGAAAGATTATGTGTGTGTGTAGGAGAGAGAGAGAGAATGTTGTGTGTATATAGAGAAGAGAGAGAGAGAGAGAGAGAGAGAGAGAGAGAGTAAGAGTGTGTGTGTGTGTGTGATGTGTCGGCCATTTTGTACTCGAGTCGGTGTGACGTGTGTGTGTGTTGTGTGTGTAAGTGTGGGTGTGTGTTAGTGTATGTGTCGAGGTGTAGTTAGTGGGATGTGTGTAAAGAGTGTGAGGAGAGAGAGAGAGAGAGAGAGAGAGAGAGAGAGAGAGAGAGAGAGAGAGAGTGGAGTGTAGTGTGTATGGGTGGAGAGAGAGAGAAAGAAAGAGAGAGAGAGAGAAAGAGAGAGAAAGAGAGGGAGGGAGGGAGGGAGACAAAGAAAGTGAGAGAGAGAGAGAGAGGGGGGGGTAGGGGCCAGGTGAGAACCAGTCAAACTAGAGAGAGAGAGAGAGAGAGAGAGAGAGAGAGAGAGAGAGAGGGAGATGTGAAAGGAAGGAGAAAAAAGTGGAGAGAGAGAGAGAGAGAGAGAGAGAGAGAGAGAGAGAGAGAGAGAGAGAGAGAGAGGAAATGGAGAGAGAATTTCCCTCTCCCTCCATACACATATACATACATACACACATGCATACATACACTCTCTCTCTCTCTCTCTCCACACACACAAGCACACATACATACATACTCTCTCTCTCTCTCTCTCTCTCAATACACACACAAGCACACATGATTCTCTCTCTCTCTCTCTCTACACACACATACACACACACAATACACACATGCACTCTGTGTGTGTGTGTATAATTATGTGTGTGTATAAAGAATGTGTTTGTATGTCTGTGTATGTATATAAAGGATGTGTGTGTGTATGTGTGTGTGTGTGTATAAAGGATGTGTGTGTGTATGTGTGTGTGTGTATAAAGGATGTGTGTGTGTATGTGTGTGTATGTATGTGTGTATGTATGTGTGTGTGTGTATGTATGTTTTCAGACATACATACAGACATACAGAGAGAGGGGAAGGAGGGAAATAGAAGGAAGGAAGGAAGGAAGGAGAGAAGGAGAGAAAGGAAAGGGGAGAGAGGGAGAGAAGGAGAGAAAGAGGAGAGAAAGAGGAGAGAAGAAAGGAGAGAAGGAGAGAAAGAGGAGAGAAAGAGGAGAGAAGAAAGGAGAGAAGGAGAGAAAGAGGAAGGAGAGGAATGTGGAAGTATAAATGAAATAATCGATAAATAATAATAATAATAATAATAATAATAATAATAATAATAATAATATAAATGATAATAATAATAATAATAATAATAATAATAATAATAATAATAATAATAATAATAATAATAATAACAATAATAATAATAATAATAATAATAATAATAATAATAATAATAATAATAATAATAATAATAATAATAATAATAATAATAATAATAATAACTACCTTATTATTATTATTATTATTATTATTATTATTATTATTATTATTATTATTATTATTGAAGTGCATGACAACCCGTGAATACCTATTGCATGCCTGAGAGAGAGAGAGAGAGAGAGAGAGAGAGAGAGAGAGAGAGACTGCGTGTGTGTGTGTGTGTGTGTGTGTAGTAGAGAGGGCAATGAGTACAATGACGGTTTCAATACACACACACACACTCCTCTCTCTTTCTCTCTCTCTCTCAGAATGCATGACGCTCTCTCTCACTCTCTCTCTCTCTCTTTCTCTCTCTCTTTCATACATTCTGTGTGTGTGTGTGTGTGTGTGTGTGTGTAAGAATTAGGATGAATTTATTACCATCATTATTATTATTATCAGTATTTTAAATTTAAATTCAAATTCAAACTATTTCTAACGGTTTTTTAACGGTCAACGATCTTTCCATTCAATTTGTTCGCTCCAATTTTTAACGAATTAGTGTTCTGATTGGCCAGAGAATAAAAGGAGTGTTCTGATTGACTGATATGTAAGCCAGGAATGTAAGGAGTGTTCTGATTGGCTGGTATCTAAATCAGGAATGTAAGGAGTGTTCTGATTGGCCGGTATGTAAATAAGGAATGTAAGGAGTGTTCTGATTGGCTGATATATAAGCCAGGAATGTAAGGAGTGTTCTGATTGGCTGATATATAAGCCAGGAATGTAAGGAGTGTTCTGATTGGCTGATATGTAAGCCAGGAATGTAAGGAGTGTTCTGATTGGCTGATATGTAAGCCAGGAATGTAAAGAGTGTTCTGATTGGTCAGTTTAAAAGTTAGGAAGGTAAGGAGTGTTCTGATTGGCCGGTATTAGCTAAGCCCCGCCCATCATGACGAATGGCTGACTGTAGACCAATCAGAACACGACTCACGCCACCATCAGCCAATCAGAACACATACATACATACATACATATACATTTATATACACACATACATACATATGCATATACATACATACACATACACACATACATACATACATATATATAATTATACATACATACACATTTATAATTATACATACATACACATTTATAATTATACATACATACACATTTATAATAATACATACATACACATTTATATACATACAAACACAAACACACATACACACACACTCTTTTACATTCCCATTTGCACACACACACATACATATATATATATATATATATATATATATATATATATATATATATATATATATATATATATATATACATATACACACACACACATAATATATACATACATATACACACACGTACATACACATATACACATATATAATACACACATACACATACATATATACATAGAGAGAAAGAGAGTGAGAGAAAGTGAGAGGAAGGGAGAGGTGGAGTTACTCTCTCTATCTCTATCTCTATCTCTCTCTCTCTCTCTCTCTCTCATTTTTAAACTATTTCCCTTCCTCCTCTCTCTCTTACTTTCCTCTTCTCTCTCTCTCACTCTCTTTCTCTCTCTCTCTCTCACTCTTTCTCTCTCTCTCTCTCTCAAGGAAAGACAGGAAATGCTTGTGTGTAATTATGTTAGAGAGAGAGAGAGAGAGAGAGAGAGAGAGAGAGAGAGTAATGTCCTTCATGTGTCCTTACTCTCTCTCTCTCACTCTCACTCTATTATACATATTTGCTCTCTCTCTCTCTCACTCTCTCTTATATACATGCTCTCTCACATATTATCTCTCTCTCTCACACATACATACACACATTTTCTCTCTCTCACTCTCTCTTACACGCTTTCTGTCTCTCACACATACATACATACACACACACATTCTCTCTCTCTCTCACACACACACACATTTTCTCTCTCTCACACAAATACATACACATTCTCTCTCATACATACATACACACACACACTCACACACATTCTCTCACACACACAAACACA
Organism: Petrolisthes manimaculis; assembly: GCA_034508575.1. Lineage (NCBI taxonomy): Eukaryota > Metazoa > Arthropoda > Malacostraca > Decapoda > Porcellanidae > Petrolisthes > Petrolisthes manimaculis. Next base: position 76,802 of record JAWZYT010005836.1, on the reverse strand, counting down.
CACATTCTCTCACACACACACATTCTCTCTCTCACATACATACATATATACACACATTCTCTCTCTCTCTCACATACACACACATTCTCTCTCTCTCTCACACACACTCTCTCTCTTACACACACACACACTCTCTTACACACACACACACACACACACTCTCTTTCTTTCTCAAACATTATTACTTTTTTGGTAAAAGGATTAATTTATGTGAAGAAATTTAAAGAGAGAGAGAGAGAGTGGGAAGGAGAGAGTGAGAGAGAGTTACAAGGAGTTACAAGGAAAAGAAGTACCCTAGAAGACCTTACGATCCATACAAAGAGGGTACCTGTGGGTTTAGTTGTGCAAGTATGTGACCGTCCTTGAATGTGTCATGTGAAACCATCAAGGAACACTCACACAACGGCTTAAACACCTAAACGGTGATTTAAGACTTTGTCTAATCTGGACTTGAACTGATCCACAGAGTTGCTGTTGACTACATCAGCAGGAAGCGCGTTCCAAGTACCGCAGATGCTGTATGTAAAGAATTTACCACACCGATCACGGTTGTATCGCTTCAGTTCAAGTTTGTAGCCATGATTCCTGGTTGTGCCCTCACTGAGTTGGAAAATGTCCCTGTAGTCTACATTGTCAAAGCCTCGTAGTATTTTAAACACTTCGATAAGCTGACCACGCAGTCTACGAGTTTCCAAAGAGAACAGGTTGAGTTCTACCAACCGATCTTCAAAGCTCTTGTGTCTAAGAGAGGGTATAAGTTTGGTTGCCCTGGCTTGCACTCGTTCCAATCTCGTAATATCCTTTCTGTAAGAAGGACTCCAAAACTGGACTGCATACTCCAGGTGCGGTCGGACAAGGGAATTGTACAGACAAAGTACTATCTCCTTGTTCCGGTATCCAAACTGTCGCTTTATGTACCCTAACATCCTTTGGGCTTTCTTCTCTGCCTCAATACACTGCTTTGAGAACTTGAGGTCGCTAGTGATAGTTACACCCAAGTCTTTCTCAGTATCAGTGCTTACGAGAGCATTGCCCTTAAGGGTATACTCTGTTCGGGGGTTTCTGTGGCCTATATGCATAACTTTGCATTTGTTCACGTTAAATGGCATTTGCCACGTGTCAGACCACTCCCCGATCTTCCTAAGATCTTCTTGTAAGAGAGAGAGAGAGAGAGAAGGGAGGAAAGTAAGAGAGAGAGAGAAAAAAGGAAAGTAAAAGAGAGAGAGAAAAAAGGAAAGTAAGAGAGATAGATAGATAGAGAGAGAGAGAGAGGAGAGAAGGGAGGAAAGTAAGAGAGAGAGAGAGGAGAGGAGAGAGAGAGAGAGAGAGAGAGAGAGGCCATTGTTTTTCAGATGTAATAATGAAATAGTAATGTGCTTATATACTTCTCTCTCTCTCTCTCTCTTACTTTCCTCCCTTCTCTTTATCTCTCTCTCTTTCTCTTACTTTCCTCCCTTCTACCTCCCTCTCTCTTCTCTTTATCTCACTCACTCTCTCTTACTTTCCTCTCTTCTCTCTCTCTATCTTACCTTCTTTCCTCTTCTCTTTATCTCTCTCTCTCTCTCACTCACTTTCTCTCTCTCTATTTCTATCTCTATCTCATACCGGTATCTATAAATAAATTAAATAATGTGGAGAATTTAAGTATTAATTATAATTATTATATACGATATTAATTAATTAAGGAATAAAACAAAGTGAAAGATTTATTATTATTCGAAGCTAAATTAAAATTATAGTTTTTTTTGTTAGATAATATTTAGACGCTTATTTATTATTTTTATTATTATTATTATTATTAT
>JAWZYT010005836.1:37500-70000 GCA_034508575.1 Petrolisthes manimaculis | reverse complement strand
ATATTATAAGTATGTATTACAGAAGGATATATATATTTCCTTCTGTATATACATGTTTATAAGTATGTATTACAGAAGGATATGTATATTTCCTTCTGTATATACATGTTTATAAGTATGTATTACAGAAGGATATGTATATTTCCTTCTGTATATACATGCTATATTATAAGTATGTATTACAGAAGGATATATATATTTCCTTCTGTATATACATGCTTATAAGTATGTATTACAGAAGGATATGTATATTTCCTTCTGTATATACATGCTATATTATAAGTATGTATTACAGAAGGATATGTATATTTCCTTCTGTATATACATGTTTATAAGTATGTATTACAGAAGGATATGTATATTTCCTTCTGTATATACATGTTTATAAGTATGTATTACAGAAGGATATGTATGTTTCCTTCTGTATATACATACTTATAGTCCATACAAATAGTTGTGGATATTACTAGGGTTAAAGTTCTATCAAGATTCGTCACAATATCTTTTTTGGCAACTGTACAAAGACAATAAATCAAATCTATGGTCATTTTTCCTTTTTTCTTTTTCAAAAATATTAATTACAAGGACCAATAAAGTTCATAAATTGGTTATTATTATTCACAAGATAAATGTTGCCGTTTACGTTTTGTGGTGTGTGTGTGTGTGTGTGTGTGTGTGTGTGTGTGTGTGTGTGTGTGTGTTGTCCCCCTACTCCTGCAACCCCCCCCCAAGCCGCCTGCCCCCTAACCCCCTCCCCCCTAACCCCCTCCCCCCTATTCCCACACACCCCTAACCCCCCCAAGCCTGTCCCCTACTCCACCCCCCCCCCTAGCCTGGAAGCACAATACTGTTGTTGTTTATCAAAGCAACAACAACAACAACAACAACAACAATAATAATTTCTATAATGTATCATAATAAAAAATATTTTCAACATTTGTATCTTAACGTCTAATATGAATTTATTTATCAATTCAACATTCTAGTGTTAATATATAATTTTAACATTAATATTTCAACATTAATATAGCTAAAATTTAAATATTTCAACATTAATATAGCTAAAATTTAAATATTTCAACATTAATATTGCTAAAATTTAAATATTTCAACATTAATATTGCTAAAATTTTAATATGGTAACTATGTAACAATTTATACAATATGTACTAATAATTATGTAATGTTTTTATTACATTATATAACTCATTAGGGGACAGGCTTGGGGGGGACTGGGGGGTGCGGGAATAAGGGGACAGGCTTGGGGTGGGTAGAAAGCCTGTCCCCTACTCCTGCACCCCCCAAAAAATAAAAACCCCAAGCCTGTCCCCATATTCCCACACCCCCTAAATATTTATTACATATCCAAACTTAATAATATTTAATAAGCCAATATTTTTATTATTATTATTATTATTTATTATTTATTTATTATTATTATTATTATTTTATTGTGTATAGAACAAACTCATTACATATAGGTGTGTGTGTGTGTGTGTGTGTGTAGAGAAGTGTACGTGTGTGTGTTTGTGTAGAGAAGTGTACGCGTGTGTGTGTGTGTGTAGAGAAGTGTACGTGTGTGTGTTTGTGTGTAGAGAAGTGTACGTGTGTGTGTGTGTGTAGAAAAGTGTACGTGTGTGTGTTTGTGTAGGGAAGTGTACGTGTGTGTGTTTGTGTGTGTGTGTGTATACAATGGTGTGGTACTGTGTGTGTGTGTGTGTGTGTGTGTGTGTTTGTGTGTGTGTGTGTGTTTCATGGCAGTAATTGAAATACTCCTATACCTACAATTTAATACAGTAACTCCAACATTTAACATCAACACACACACACAGACACACACACACACACACACACACAGAGACACACACACACACACACACACACACACACACACAGACAGAGAAAACCAACACACTGTAACCGCAAGACACACGACACACAGCCAGGAGTGAAAACAATAGCCACGGCGATATAAAAAATGGAATACAGTAAATATCTCAATTATTCATTATGTGAAATAGAGATAGATAGATAGACAGATAAGAGATATATAGAGATAGAGACAGATAGAGATAGAAAGATATAGATAGATAGAAAGATAGATAGAAATAGAGACAAATAGAGATAGATAGATAGATAGATAGACAGATAAGAGATACAGTATATAGAAATAGAGACAGATAGAGATAGAAAGATATAGATAGATAGATAGATAGACAGATAAGAGATATATAGAGATAGAGATACTGTAGATAGAAAGATATAGATAGATAGATAGATAGACAGATAAGAGATACAGTATATAGAAATAGAGACAGATAGAGATAGATAGAAATAGATAGATAGATAGATAGACAGATAAGAGATATATAGAAATAGAGACAGATAAATAAAGATATACAGTAGATAGAAATAGATATAGATAGAAATAGAGACAGATAGATAAAGATATACAGTAGATAGAAATAGATATAGATATAGATAGAAATAGAGACAGATAGATAAAGATATACAGTAGATAGAAATAGATATAGATATAAATAGAGACAGATAGATAAAGATATACAGTAGATAGAAATAGATATAGATAGAAATAGAGACAGATAGATAAAGATATACAGTAGATAGAAATAGATATAGATAGAAATAGACAGATAGATAAAGATATACAGTAGATAGAAATAGATATAGATATAAATAGAGACAGATAGATAGAGGAAAATAGAACACAAGTTTTGAACAGAGTGTGAAGTGAAGTGATGTATTTACAAAACATAAAGTCATATCTTTCCAAAATAAAGAAGGAAGTTATTTATCAGAAAGAGAAGAAAGGAAAAGGAAATAGCAGTATACAGTATGGTTAATTAATAAAAGTAAACAAATGATATTACACACTATCTCCCCCCCTTCCCTTCCCCCTCCTCCTTCTCCCCCCCTTCCCTTCCCCCTCCTCCTTCTCCCCCCCTTCCCTTCCCTTCCCCCTCCTCCCCCCCCTTCCCTTCCCTTCCCTTCCCCCTCCTCCTTCTCCCCCCCTCCCCTTCCCCCTCCTCCTCCTCCTCCCCTTCCCTTCCCTTCTCTTCCCCCTCCTCCTTCTCCCCCCCTTCCCTTCCCTTCCCTTCCCCCTCCTCCTTCCCCCCCCCTTCCCTTCCCTTCCCTTCCCCCTCCTCCTTCTCCCCCTTCCCCCTCCTCCTTCTCCCCCCCTTCCCTTCCCTTCCCTTCCCTTCCCCCTCCTCCTTCTCCCTCCTCCTTCCCCCTCCTCCTTCTCCCCCCCTTCCCTTCCCTTCCCTTCTCTTCCCCCTCCTCCTTCTCCCCCCCTTCCCTTCCCTTCCCCCTCCTCCCCCCTTCCCTTCCCTTCCCCCTCCTTCTATCACAAATGTCACCAACTCATTTTAGTCACATGAGTCATCTACGAAAACCTTAATACAAATTGTAATATACATTTAATATGCTTAATACAAATTGTAATATACAATAGTACATTCCTGTAGGATTAAGGAAAGAAAAAACTTTATAAGTATTTTATGTTAATTTCAGGGACAAATTTGGTAATTGATTAACCAATTTTCATACACTGAGGTTTATTATTAATGTTATTAGTATTATATAGATGTATAATTGAGAGATTACTGTATGTATGTATGTATAGATGTATAATTGAGAAATTACTGTATGTATAGATGTATAATCGAGAGATTACTGTATGTATGTATGTATAGATGTATAATTCAGAGATTACTGTATGTATGTAGGGGATATACTTACTGTATGTATGTATAGATGTATGGAGGAGGGGATACACAAATACACAACAAATATTTACACTTTACGTTCTGAGATTTCCTGCGAGGATGGTTTAAGGTGATGACACATTTATTTATACATATATTTATTTATTTATTTATTAAAGGGATATATTAGTGTATTTTTGGTACATACATACATACATAGGAGTGCCTTGATTCCTCCAAAGTATGCCAGGAAACAACAGGACACACAGATCAACACAAATAATAATGGTGTTCTGTTGTTGTTGTTGTTGTTGTTGTTGTTGCTTGGAATAGTTTGGAGGCTTCTGATTCCTCCTGACTATACCATGAAACAAACACATAAATAGATATATAAATAGATATATAAATAGATATATAAATGTAACACACCTTCTCTCTGGTTATTTTAAATCTTGCCAAAATGTATTCCTAATTTAATTTAATATTAACCCTTTTACACTCTACTCTTTTTTTATTACATTATAGGTTGGTGAAGGGTTGTGTCGCATAAAGTGAATTTTGTATAAAGTAAATTGTACATTTCCATAAGAAATAATGGTACTTTAACTTGAAAATGGAGCCTAATGGTTCAGGTTATTTTAAAAGTTCGTGTAAATTGCATGTTTCATTTTTTTCATGATACGCACTATTTCAAATTCACATAATTTAAACTCACATAAAAAGAGAGGAGAGTGTATTACTTTCCTATGATATCACCATTCCTTCACATGATCATTTATGGGTTATTATTTAGGTTTGGTAGTCGGTGGCAAATGTCCCGTCTCTCTCCTGTGTTCATCGACTCGAAAAAATAGGCCTGTTTTCTACACCTTATAAATCTCGATTCTATGAACATGGCGTGCCTCGGTGAAGCAGGCGAGGCGACGGGACTTATGCCGCCGACTGTACCATAGGCAGGGCAGTTGTTGGGCTTCATGTAATCTGTGTGTGTTTTGGTTGTCAGATAATGCTTGTGTACCCCGAGACTACGCTTGGACAACAAAAACACGAGTTATTATTGTTACTCTTTTGTTGTTTTTGTTTCGTGGTATACTTTGGAGGAATCAAGACACTCCAATTACTCCAATGTCCCACTACTAACAAACAATATACTTACTATACCTTTAAATATCAAAGTGATTGGCTTAGGGTTTTTTTCTGACATAGTAAATAATGATTTCCTTCAATATAACACTCAACATATTTAACATTGATCATTTAATACAGACTCACTATATCAATTAGTCTGTGTGTATTGGTAATGAATTAAATAGAAAAGGGGTGTGGGTGGGAGTAGGGGACAGGCTTGGGGAGTTTTGGGGGGTGCAGGAGTAGGGGGACAAGGTTGGAGGGTTTAGGGGGTTGTGGGAATAGGGGGACAAGCTTTCTACCAATCCCAAGCCTGTCCCCTTATTTCCGCACCCCCCCGTCCCCCCCAACCCCCCCCTCAAGCCTGTCCCCTACTCCCACACCCCCTTAAGATAAAATGAATTAGTGAATATTGAATAAGGATTTAAGTGTATAATAAAGCAATGTATTCATGTATTTTATTAATTCATTCATATTACTGTATAATTATCAAAGATCTTCACTATAATTATCAAAGATCTTCACTATAATTATCAAGGATCTTCACTAACTTTTCTTTTCTTCTTCACAGTTTTTCTAAAGTTTCAGGACAATCAAATTTTTTATACCCGATTGTTCATGAAGTGTTACCAACTCAAAACACTTAAAATTGTTCATGAAGTGTTACCAACTCAAAACACTATAGTCCAACCACTCTTAATTAAAATGTGGTTTGGGTTGGGACGTGAGGGAACTGTCATCATTTACAGTGTTGCCACAAATTCTAAACTCTGACTGACAGAAAAGGTGACCTGACATATATACCTTCACCTCAAGTCTGACTCAGGACAATAATTTAATCTTGGTCCAACCCTACATCAACTGGTGACCATGTGTGTGTGTGTGTGTGTGTGTGTGTGTGTGTGTGTGTGTCATGCTTCACCCGCCTCACTCTTAGTTAATCATTCCTTTTTTCCTGTAATCTTTATTTCCACTTTTCTCCTCAGTATACTCTACTTTACTTTCTTTCTTCACTGTATGTATATGTTCTCAATTCTCCTTTTACTGAGGTTTGTTGTTGTGGCTGTTCTGTAAATAGTCTTGTTGACATTCCTCTAACATTCTTCCATTCTCATTCTCCTGTACAAAGTATTGGTTTACTCTGATGACAATTTCCTTGGCTTGACTATGAAGGAGGGAGCTTGTTTGTTGAGCTGACATTGTGTTACAGTCAAGATGGAAAATGAAGAGTGGGAGCATGTTTTTTATTGCAGGGAAAATGACCTCTGTTTGTGCCTTATGTCTGTACTGGCAGACCCAACAGGACAGACAGTGTCCCAGAACAGTGAAGCACTTGACACAAGGTTAAATATTCCCCTGTCTTGTTAATTACCTCCCTGGAGACACACATGTACTGTACTGTGTTCCAGGTGTAGGCAGTAATGGGTATTGCCACTCATCATAGTTTTAACATTTATTTTTATTAAGGAACAAGTATATATATCACTTTCATTTCTTGATAAAATATTATAAACACAATTGTTTCCTTACATACCCAACTTACAACTATGACAAATGTCAACTAAAAGTAACAACATATTTGTAGCACCACTGTGAAATATGTACACTATGCCACATTTCTATATTATTACATACAGACTTTGTATTATAAAGTTCATTTGTCATTGACATACTTAAGTATACTTAAGTATATATTATAAAATGTTATTTTTATGTGTTCGGGTATTTTACATTATATCACACAAGCTACGAATCACTAGTTTAAGAAACGTGGCAACACTGTAAACGGTGACACGTCCCTCATGTACACACCCAAACCATATTATAAGAATGATTAGACTATATATTGTTCATGAAGTATTACCAACTCAAAACACTTTATATTATTCATGAAGTATTACCAACTCACAACACTTTAAATTGTTCACTTTATATTATTCATGAAGTATTACCAACTCAAAACACTTTATATTATTCATGAAGTATTACCAACTCAAAACACTTTATATTGTTCATGAAGTATTACCAAGTCAAAACACTTTATATTGTTCAACTCACAACACTTCATTGTTCATGAAATATTAACAACTCAAAACACTTTATATTAATTGTTCATGAAGTGTTACCAACTCACAACACTTTATTGTTCATGAAGTATTACCAACTCACAACACTATATATTGTTCATGAAGTATTACCAACTCACAACACTATATATTGTTCATGAAGTATTACCAACTCACTGCACTTTTAAAACTCCGGCACTTTATTATTTTATTTACACCAACTCTTATAAACTCTTTTTTCTTCACTTTGCAATCCATCACTCTTTGCAACATACAATCATTTCACAACAACAAACAACAACAATAATTGGGCTTTGTAACATTAAATTCACTTCAACATAATAATTATTAAATAACACACACACACATATATTTAGTCTTCAATTTCCAAAAAAATAAATCCCATTATTATATATATTGTTTGTCACATATTTTCAGTATTTTTTTTTTTCTTTTACTCATAATAATAATAATAATATTTCGAACACCATTATTTGAGCTTTTTTTTTCTTTCAATAATTCGCTACATTATATAAACAGTTTCATCACTTTTCACTCAAACTCTTAATTAAATGCAAAAAGTTTAAATGTCACTTTTCACTCACAAAATGCATAAGTTTAAATGTCACTTTTTAGTCCAATTCCCAAAATGCAAAAAGTTTAATGGCACTCTCTAGTCTTTTATAATAACACACACACACACACACACACACACACACACACACACACACACACTCTCTCTCTCTCTCTCACACACACACTCTCTCTCTCTCTCTCACACACACACACACACGCAACTGGTCAACTCTGGAACTCTTATATTTCATTCAATTTTCTGCTCCTTTAAAAAATGAGGGTGAGGGAGGGACAATGAGGGTGAGGGAGGGACAATGAGGGTGAGGGAGGGAGGGAGGTGAGGGAGGGAGGGAGGGGGGGTGAGGGGGGGGGACATCAATAACAATAAGGATACATTATTATTATTATTATTTGGCATTAACTTCACATTTTGTTATTATTTTTTCTTGTGTGTGTGTGTGTGTGTGTGTGTGTGTGTGTGTGTGTGATAATTATATGTTTATTTATATTTTGTTACCATTATATAAGGTTACAATGAACACATACATACATACATACATACATCACATGTTCATACACATCTCCAACATCATTAGGGAAACAAACACACACACACACATAAATTTCCGTATGTACACACACACACACACATCGATTTCCATATGTATACACACACACACATCGATTTCTATACGTACACACACACACACATACATCAATTTCCATAAACACACACACACACCGATTTCTATATGTACACACACATCAATTTCCATACATACACACACACACATACACATCGATTTCCATACATACACACACACACATCAATTTCCATAAACACACACACACACATATCGATTTCCATATGTATACACACACACACATCGATTTCCGTATGTACACACACATCAATTTCCATACATACACACAGATCGATTTCCATAAACAAACAAACACACACACATCAGAGTTCACTAAATCTATCTAAGGTGGATATACACACACACACACACACATCAATTTCCATCCACAAACACACACACACATCAATTTCCATCCACAAACACAAACACACACATCAATTTCCATCCACACACACACACACATACAGACACATCAGAGTTCACTAAGTCTATCTAAGGTGGATATACACGCCCACTTCCCAATCAACTTTTCCCTCCGATCAATTTTTTTCAGCTTGTACGATCCCCCCAGGAACTCACTCTCAAACCTTCCCCCGTCAGTCAGGGTTTGTCGGAGAGCCTTCACGGTGGCATAACTCAGTCCTCGGGTCTCTAGTTCAAGTATAGATGTGGCCAACTTGTCACGCATTGTCTGTAGGAGGGGAGGGAGAATGTGTTAGTAAGTTTGTGTAGAAGGGGAGGGAGAATGTGTTAGTAAGTTTGTGTAGAAAGGGAGGGAGAATGTGTTAGTAAGTTTGTTGAGGGAAGAATGTTTATATGTTTGTGTTTGTTGAGGTGAGAATGTTTTAGTAAATTTGTGTAGAAGGGGAGGGAGAATGTTTTAGTAAGTTTGTGTAGAAGGGAGGGAGAATGTGTTAGTAAGTTTGTGTAGAAGGGAGTGAGAATGTGTTAGTAAATTTGTGTAGAAGGGAGTGAGAATGTGTTAGTAAGTTTGTGTAGAAGGGAGGGAGAATGTGTTAGTAAGTTTGTGTAGAAGGGAGGGAGAATGTTTTAGTAAATTTGTGTAGAAGGGGAGGGAGAATGTTTTAGTAAGTTTGTGTAGAAGGGAGGGAGAATGTGTTAGTAAGTTTGTGTAGAAGGGAGGGAGAATGTGTTAGTAAGTTTGTGTTTGTGAAGGGAAGAATGTTTATATGCTTGTGAAGGGAAGAATGTTTATATGCTTGTGAAGGGGAGAATGTTTTTAGTAAGTTTGTGATGTGTTGTCTGTAGAAGGGAGAATGTTTTTAGTAAGTTATATGATATTGATTTTTATATTTACCTTAGAGAGTGCTAGACCTTGAGGTGGAGTGAGGTTTTATATTTACCTTTGTGAGTGCCAGAGGTTAAGGTAAAGTGAGGTTTTATATTTACCTTTGCGAATGCCAGGGCTTGAGGTGGAGTGAGGTTCATGCCAGCGAGTGAGAGTAGTGTGAGGTGATGTAGACTTGAGGTGAGTGCTTGTAATAAGAGGTGTTCTAGTCCAGGTGTGCCACTTGACCCTCTCACCTCTACACCAGACAAGTATACCTCACGTAGCTGACTACCTCGAAGCTGTTTACCAGCAGAACGCATCACCTGTATGGCAAGTATACATATATACAAAAAATTAAACATACAATACATACAACTCTACTTACTTACATACATACAACTCTACTTTACATACAAATATACACAAAACTTACATACATACATACTGTACAATTCTAAAATATATATAATTATAGATGACAAATAATCTCTAACAATACATATTTATTCTCTCACACATGCAAGGTGAGGAGTTTGTAAAGAAGGTGTATGGAAGTGAAGTTGTGGGCTGTGGTGTGAGAGGCAGAACAGAGTGGAAGAGTATGTAAAGGAGAGTAACATGAGGGACAGAGTAGGGAGTAAGGAGGGAGTGTTGGAACAGAGTGGAAGAGTATGTAAAGGAGAGTAACATGAGGGACAGAGTAGGGAGTAAGGAGGGAGTGTTGGAACAGAGTGGAAGAGTATGTAAAGGAGAGTAACATGAGGGACAGAGTAGGGAGTAAGGAGGGAGTGTTGGAACAGAGTGGAAGAATATGTAAAGGAGAGTAACATGAGGGACAGAGTAGGGAGTAAGGAGGGAGTGTTGGAACAGAGTGGAAGAGTATGTAAAGGAGAGTAACATGAGGGGGAGGGGAGGGTTTGAACAAGTAAGGAGGGAGTGTTGGAACAGGGAAAACTGGACTTTTCTGTCGTGGCCACACCCCTTGGTGGGAGTTCCCAGAGGGAACGAGGCATCAGAGCTATAGATAGATAGATAGATAGATCACTCACCTTCTCACAATTATCGAGAGAGAATACCCAGCCTCCCAGCGTGAGTCTTCGCAGGAAAGGGAAAGCCGAGGACAGTAATGCGAAGAGTCTGTGTGTTGTGGCGTCATCGATTACATCAGCTCCCAGGTTTGAGGCCAGCGAGGCGTCCACCAGTTTGGGGAAGTGACGGAGTAAGAAGAGTAACTGTGGTCCTCGTAATACTACTTTATTATTTATGGTAACCTGAAAAGAAAGTAAAGGAGAGTAAGAAAGAGAGTGTAGGTTATGGAAGGGGGAGAGTAGGTATGCTTGTAATAGGATAAGGTAAGGTAGAATATAGTAATCTTCACAACAACACATAAATAATTCTCTACATACACTCTTCTCTCTTTTTATGTGAATTTGAAATAGTGTGTATCATGAAAAAAATTAAATAAATGCAATTTACACGAACTCTAAAAATAACAGGAACAAGGAGGCTCCATTTTCAAGTTAAAGTACCATTATTTCTTATGGAAATGTACAATTTACTTTATGCTAAATTTACTTTATGCAACCCCTTCAGGAACCTAACCTTAAATAAAAAAAGAGGAGTGTGTAAAACTAAAGTTAATCCTATTATTTTGATATAAACATTACCTCAAAGCCATCCAGATTAAGAAAGGCCAATGTATTGTTATTAAGTGGTGGTACTCCTTCCTAACCTAACGTAACGTAACGTAACGTAACGTAACCTAACCTAACTTAACCTAACCTAACTTAACATAACCTAATTTAACTTAACTTAACCTAACCTAACCTAATTTAACTTAACCTAACTTAACTTAGCCTAACTTAACCTATTATTTTGGTATAAACATTACCTCAAAGCCATCCAGATTAAGAAAGGCCAATGTGTTATTATTTAGTGGTGGTACTCCTTCCTGTAGTGCCGCCAAGAGATCATCCTGACGTGATAGTCTAGCCAAACCTCCTTCATGTACGGTAACCAACACACGACAACCTCCCAAGTCAAGGTGTTGGAGCTCAGTCACGGTTAGGAACTGTATCAACTCACGGAGAGAACGCTCACTCTAATATGGAGGTTAAAAGTTATAGTACACGTTAGTATATATATTATGAAATTATTACACACACACACACATACACATTAACTGTATCAACTCATGAAGAGAACGCTCACTCTAATATGGGGTTTAAAGTTATAATACACATTAGTATATATATTATGAAATTATTTACTACACACACACACATATGAAACTATTTACCATACACACACACATTAATTGTATCAACTCATGTAGAGAATGTTCATTCTAATATGGGGTTTAAAAGTTATAATACATATTAGTGAATATATTATGAAACTATTACACACACACACAAATAACAAACACATAAAACACTACACACACACACAAATAAAAACCCTAATACAATAAATATACCTCAAAACAAATACACACACATACACACAAACATAAAACACTACACACAAACACAACAACAACAATACACAAACACACACACACAACAACAACAATACACAAACACACACACACAACAACAACAATACACAAACACAAACACACACACAACAACAACAATACACAAACACAAACACACACACACACACACACACACCTCAACTTGTATGGTCCATCCGTTGAGAACCAGGAATCTGAGTGACCTGTTCTTAGCGAGTGAGGCGAGGGTGACCTGTAATGCTGCGTCTCCGAGTAGGATGTGTGGGGAGGTCAGGTCAAGTAATTGTAGGCTCGTATTTTCCTGGTGGAGAGAGAGAGAGAGAGAGAGAGAGAGAGAGAGAGAGAGAGAGAGAGAGAGAGAGAGAGAGAGACAGAGAGAGAGAGAGAGAGAGGATAGGGGACGGTTTGCATATGAGAGAGAGAGAGAGAGAGAGGATGGGGAGTTTGCATATGAGAGACAGAGATAGAGAGAGAGAGAGAGAGGATGGGGAGTTTGCATATGAGAGACAGAGATAGAGAGAGAGAGAGAGAGGATAGGGGACGGTTTGCATATGGGAGAGAGAGAGAGAGAGAGAGAGATTAGAATAACATAAAAATTAGGTTGTTAGTACATTTATGAAAATATTACTTCTATCTATCTATCTATCTATCTATAGCTGTGACCCCTGGCTCCCTCTGTGAACTCCCCCCCCCCCCCAAGCTGTTGGCCACGGCAGAAGTGTTTCCATCTTTCCCTGTTCCAACACTCCCTTCTTATTTGGTCCAGCCCCTCCCCCCCCTCCCCCTCATGTTACTCTCCTTTACATACTCTTCCACTCTGTTCCAACACTCCCTCCTTACTCCCTACTCAGTCCCTCATGTTACTCTCCTTCACATACTCTTCCACTCCCTTCTTATTTGGTCCAGCCCCTCCCTCCTCCTCATGTTACTCTCCTTTACTTGTAGAACAATAATAATGTCATTTACTTATAGTGATAAATGGAACACTTATATTTGTTGAGCAATTAGAATAACATGTACAGTTGCCAAAAAAGGTATTGTGACAAATCTTGATAGAACTTTAACCCTAGTAATATCCACAACTATTTGTATGGACTATAAGTATGTATAAACAGAAGGAAATATACATATCCTTTTGTAATACATACTTATAATCCCTACAAACAACTATGGACATTAATATATTTAATGTTGTATCAATAGTTGTAGCAATACATTTCTTGGCAACTGTACTTGTTGGATGATAAAAATGTGACTTACTTGTAGAGCGATGAGAATAGGAATGAGTTCAGCCATCCGTGACAGTCCCTCCATACGTAGTGACGACAAACACCGTGTGAAACGAACCGTCTCGCCCAAACACACCAGGTCCTCGGCTCCAAGGGTACATTTGTTGATGTTGAGATGACACACACGCGATGAAGGGTTACGGAACGCTGAGAAGATCTGAACACACACAAAGGTATCAGTGGGTGTGTGTGTGTGTGTTTTTTTTTTGGGGGGGATGTAAATATTATGAGAAGTTAAAAGTGTGTGAGTGTGTATTTTTTTGGGATGTAAATATTATAAGGAAGTTAAAGGTGTGTGTGTGTGTGTGTGTGTGTGTGTGTGTGTGTGTGTGTGTGTGTGTGTGTGTGTGTGTGTGTGTGTGTGTGTGTGTGTGGTATGTAAATATTATGAGGAAGTTAAATTGTTAGCATAATTACAAAGACCCACAATATAACAAACCAAACCGACCAACAATTGATTACAAATGTTCAATAAATATGTTGTTGTTATTGACAAAATGTACACACGTCATGGAATCCATTAGTGTGTACAGAAGGAGTACAAGTAATAGTGTACACACCTCATGGAATCCATTAGCGTGTACAGAAGGAGTACACGTAGGCGGAGGGAATGAAGTCTTCTGGAGTAGTGTGGAGTCTGAGTTTCTTTTGTCTGCTGAGATGGAGTGGAGTCGTCCTCGTCGGGGGAGTGACTGGTAGAAGGAGCGAGGGAGGGAGTTGAAGACAGACCGTGTGTTGCCCTGGGCGTCTGTGAAACTCCAGAACGATAGCGGACCACACGATGGAGTACTTTGTTGTTGTTGTTGTTGTTGTGGTGGGGGTGTGGGGGCGTCCTCGTGGGTGGGGGAGGGGGTGCTGGCTCCGGTACCTGTCGCTCGTTCATCAACCTAGGAAATAAAATAATAATAATAATAATACTATAAAATAAAATAAGTAACTAAGTAAATAAAGTAAGTAACATAGGTAAGTACTAACCTGTGGAATTGAGCCTAAGTAAGTACTGTAAGTAAGTAAGGGAAGTAAGTATTGTAAGTAAGTAAGGGAAGTAAGTACTGTAAATAACCCAAGTCTTGTTTCTGAATGTCCCTGTGTTGAGTGTAGCTAGAGTACATGTTGACACAATGACAAACAACACCTCAACAACAACAACAACAACAAACATGGCAGAACGCACAGATTTTCAACTTTGCAACTCTTCCCTCGCCGGAGCAATGGAAATTATTATTAACTTTTATTATTAACTTTTTATTATTAACTTTTATCATTAACTTTTATTATTAACTTTTATTATTAACTTTTTATTAACTTTTATTATTAACTTTTTATTATTATTAACTTTTATCATTAACTTTTTATTATTAACTTATATTATTATTAACTTTTTATTATTATTAACTTTTATCATTAACTTTTATTATTAACTTTTTATTATTATTAACTTTTATTATTAACTTTTTATTATTATTAACTTTTATTATTAACTTTTTATTATTAACTTTTTATTATTAACTTTTATTATTAACTTTTATTATTAACTTTTTATTATTAACTTTTTATTATTATTAACTTTTATTATTAACTTTTTATTATTAACTTTTATCATTAACTTTTTATTATTAACTTTTATCATTAACTTTTTATTATTAACTTTTATTATTAACTTTTTATTATTATTAACTTTTAACGGAACCTTTAAGTTGAGTGTATTTACATTGTTGTTGCTTTAGACGCCATTTTTCAATATGTGTGTTTACATTTTGATGTCACTATCCGCCTTGAGACTGATGGGTCTAGCCTGCTACACAATTGGCTACACTGGACTAGACCTGGACTCGAGGCGGACTACAGTTTGGGACATGCACAAAACAAGATTGGACATCAGCCTCTAGTCTGTCTTAAGTTTGTGGCTATCCAAAACATTACTGAAGGCTTAAGTACTGACCGGTGTACCCGAGCTGAGTGATCCGGCAAGGTTGAGGGATACAAGTGGATTCCTCTCTACCAAATGTGCCACGGCCTTCAGTCCAACCAAACCACAGGCCAAGTGAGGAAGATGTAATACTCTCACATGTGGTGCCATCTCTAGTACACCACATAACTGTACTACCTGGAGAAGAACAATATGAATAATAATAATAATAATAATAATGATAACAATAATAATAATAATAATAACAATAATAATAATAATAATAATAATAATAATAACAACACTATAAGTAATAATAATACTAACAACACTATAAGTAATAATAATAATAATAATAATAATAATGATAATAATAATAATAATAGTAATAATAATAATAATAACAACACTATAAGTAATAATAATAATAATTTAAAAAATAAGTACTGTACAGAATACAATAAATATATATAGAGTAACAACAATAATAATGATAAACAACAAGATATATAAAGATATATATATATAGTATATAAATGCAAAAAAAGGACACACACAAACACACCACCAACACAAACAAAAAAACAGACACACACACACATTGCTTACCTGATCAGCATCTAGTTCCAATGCCAGTACAAGTTTACATACATACACACACACACACACAAACACAAATAAACACACACACACACAAACCACCAACACACACACACATAACTTACCTGGTCAGCATCTAGTTCCAATGCCAGTACAAGTTTACATACATACACACACACAGACACAAATAAACACACACACAAATAAACACACACACACACATTACTTACCTGATCAGCATCTAGTTCTAATGCCAGTACAAGTTTATTAAGAGCTGGTGCTAAGTCAGGTAATGTATCACAGATCATCTCTACCACCGGACTGAGTACAGCTGCTGTTGCTTCCTCTACCACTGAGGTTACTTGTATCTCAAACGACTCCAGACGACGCTTGGTCAGTACAGCACGGACGTAGGACACCAAACGCGTCACCTGTTGTGTGTATGTGTGTTTGTTTTAGTAATGGTACGTACATGGGAGACCAAACGAGTAATCTGTTGTGTGTGTATGTGTGTTTGTTTTAGTAATGGTACGTACATGGGAGACCAAACAAATAATCTGTTGTGTGTGTGTGTGTTTGTTTTAGTAATGGTACGTACATGGGAGACCAAACGAGTAATCTGTTGTGTGTGTGTGTGTGTGTGTTTTAGTAATGGTATGTACATGGGAGACCAAACGAGTAATCTGTTGTGTGTCTGTTTGTGTGTGTGTGATAGTAAATTATCACCTGTTGTGTGTGTGTGTTAGTAGTGGTATGCATGTAGGAGACCAAACACATAATCTGTTGTGTGTCTGTTTGTGTGTGTGTGTCAGTAAAATATCACCTGTTATTGTTGTTGTTGTTGTGTATGTGTGTGTGTGTGTGTGTGTGTTAGTAAAATATCACCTATTCTAAATTTTCAATACCTAGATGAAGTATATACATTCTCCTCTCTTTTTATGTGAGTTTAAATTATGTGAATTTGAAATAGTGCATATCATGAAAAAAATGAAATAAATGCAATTTACACAAACTCTTAAAATAACATGAACCATTAGGCTCCATTTTCAAGTTAAAGTACCATTATTTCTTATGGAAATGTACAATTTACTTTATACAAAATTCACTTTATGCAACACAACCCTTCACCAACCTAACCTAAACACTAACATATCACTCACTTCACTCCTTCCAAAATCCCCTCCGACAACACACGTCAACTTGACACTCTTGACACTCTCATTGAAGGACATGGAGGTGAAGAAGGACTCGTGGCGGTCCCTAGAAGATCCGTCAAAGTCAAGTAGGACCTCGACCCCTTCCAGTGAACAGTCCGGGGAATAGAGGAGGCGAGCCCAGTCCTCAAGTTCACCCGAGTTGGTTTGTATGACTACATGTTCACGGTTCGACACATGTTTACAAACCTACACAATGTAAACAAAATAAATATATACATGTTTACAAACCTATAGAAATGTAAACAAAATACAGTAAATATATAGGTCACCATTCGATACATGTTTACAAAAATACACAATGTAAACAAAGTAAATACTGTATATATATAAATAAATAACAATTGTTGGTTTATATTATGTGTTTACAAACCTACACAATGTAAACAGTAAATATATATGTAAATAAATAACACTTGAAATATATGAAAATAAATAACAGAAGTTGGTTTATATGATGATGTGTTTACAAACCTACACAAATGTAAACAAAATAAATATATAGGTAAATAAATAACAGTTGACATTAAACACAGTAAATATTTATGTCAATAAATAACAGTAGTTGCTTACATACACACACACACACACACACACAGATACTTTCACAGCCTTACACACACACACACAAAAAAAAAGATACCCTCACACACGCACACACACAGATACTCTCTCAGCCTTACACACACACACACACACAAAAAAAAAAGATACAGTACCCTCACATCTTACACACACACACACACAAAAAGATACCCTCACAACCTTACACACACACACAAAGATACCCTCACACACACAAAAAAAGATACAGTACCCTCACAACCTTACACACACACACACACACACACATCCTTCCTTACCTCGACTACATTTTTCTGATACATGCTTGTGGCTCTCTCCTGTGCAGCATTAAAAAAGGGAGAAGTACAATTGAACAAGTAGAAAGTGCAACAAAAATATGAGTGTATAATTATAACCCTATCTTTCAGTTCTTTGTAGTAAACTCTGGTATTTTTATCAATGCTTCACTAAGTCTCTTTTGGCGCCCCTTCGGTCCCAGCCACTAGCTTTCAGTTCTTCAATTATCCCTCTTTTCTTTTTATTTCCTTCCTGCTTGCTGTCACACCTTTATTTCTCTCTCTCTCTCTATCACCTTTTTATTTCCTTCCTGCTTGCTGTCACACCTTTATCTCTCTCTCTCTCTCTCTCTATCACCTTTTTATTTCCTTCCTGCTTGCTGTCACACCTTTCTCTCTCTATCACCTTTTTATTTCCTTCCTGCTTGCTGTCACACCTTTATATCTCTCTCTCTCTATCACCTTTTTCTGGCGCTATACCACACCAATGTTGCCAACCCTAATATCCATCAATCAAATCAAATCAAAATTCACTAAGACTCCAGAATCAATGTAAAGTGGAATGTGACGGACTGAAATTGTGAGTGGGTAGCCAGATGTGGATATATATACAGTAATCCTATTTTACTTGCACTTTCTACTTGTTCAACTGTACGAGGGCAAAATAATTCTCGGTAGGCAAGATAATAATAAAAGTCATTCTCAAAAGGTGAATAATATTATGCTAAATCATACTTACTCTTTCTTCCTTATTAATATTATACTAAATAATACTTACTCTTTCTTCCTTATTAATATTATACTAAATAATACTTACTCTTTCTTCCTTATTTAATATTATAACTAAATAATACTTACTCTTTCTTCCTTATTAATATTATACTAAATAATACTTACTTTTTCTTCCTTATAAGGTTTTTGGATAGAGCAAAGTTTGTATATATTTTTTTTTTACAGTAGATTTTTTATATAAAGCAAATTTTAATTAAAAAAAACTTGTAACTGATGGATGAAAGTTTTTTTTTTTTTTTTCAGTTGATTTTTGATATAAAGCAAATTAAAAACAAAAACAAATTGTAACTGATAGATGAAAGTTTGAATATATATATTTGTTTACAGTAGATTTTTGATATGATGCAAATTTTAAATCAAATATATTATTATAAAAAAATCTACTGTGTAAACATGCCAAGAAAATAAATAAATAACAATAATAAAACACTTAGAATTATCACAAAGAAAAAGAGATATAATATTTGATGATGTAAGGGTAAGAAATACACTCTCCTTTCTTTTTATGCGAATTTGAAATAGTGCGTATCATGAAAATAAATAAACAAATGCAATTTACACGAACTCTTAAAATAACATGAACAAGGAGGCTCCATTTTCAAGTTAAAGTACCATTATTTCTTATGGAAATGTACAATTTACTTTATGCTAAATTCACTTTATGCGACACAACCCTTCACCAACCTATAATGTAATAAAAAAAGAGGAGAGTGTATTTCATTCCCTTCATTCCTTCATATTTTTCATTCCTTCATTCCTTCCTTCATTTCTTCACTCCAGGACATTTTCTAAAGCTGTATATAGTAACCCTTTGATATAAAATGAATAATTGGCATCCACTAATTCATTTTACACTCACTTGCTAAATTAATTCTTCTTATATCAAAGTGGAGTTTAATAAAAGGATTATTACCTGATGTTGGTGTAAAGTAGAGATAAGGGGGTGTGGGAGTAGGGGGTAGGCTTGGGGGGGGGGGGGGTGCGGGAGTAGGGGGCAGGCTTGGGGGGGTTGCGGGAATAGGGGGAACAGGCTTTCTACCCACCCCAAACCTGTCCCCCTATTCCCGCGCCCCCCCAAGCCTGTCCCCCTACTCCTGCACCCCCCAAGCCTGTCCCCCTACTCCTGCACCCCCCAGTCCCCCCCCCAAGCCTGTCCCCCTATTCCCACACACACTTTAGTTATTGTTAAGGGACCCTGTGTCGTAGTCAGAAAATTGGAGGTAAATGAGTCCTTCAAATATTGCCACGAAACACCACCTATAGGGAAGGAGCTTGTTTCGTGGCATGGTTAGGTGGAATCAGAAGCCTCCATTTTTTATACACAATCACAGGGGCCTTAAAAGTAAAGTTCACTCCTCACTCTCTCTCTTTCTCTCTCTATCTTTCTCTCTCTCTATCTTTCTCTCTCTCTCTCTCTCTATCTATCTTTCTCTCTCATTGTTATTGTTGTAGCCTTACATCTCTCGCACTCTCTCCTAGTTTCTCTCTCTCTTTAATTAAAACACTCAAACACATACACTCACTCTCTTTCTTTAACACACACACACTCTCTCTCTTTTTAACACACACACACATGCACTTTCTCTTTACTACACACACACACACACACTATAACACACACACATTCTCCCTCTCTCTTATTATTATTATTATTATTATCTCTTTATTACACACACACACACACACACACATTCACCCTCTCTCTTATTATTATTATTATTATTATCTCTTTATTACACACACACACACACACACACACATTCACCCTCTCTCTTATCATCATTATTATTATTATTATTATTATTAGTAGTAGTAGTAGTAGTATCCCTTTACCACACACACAAACACACACATTCACCCTCTCTCTTATTATTATTATTATTATTATTATTATTAGTAGTAGTAGTAGTAGTATCTCTTTACCACACACACACACAAACACACACATTCTCCCTCTCTCTTATCATTATTATTATTATCATTATTATTATTATTATTATTATTAGTAGTAGTAGTAGTAGTAGTATCTCTTTACCACACACACACATAAACACACACATTCTCCCTCTCTCTTATCATTATCATTATTATTATTATTATTAATAGATTATACTTACTTCCAATACATTCATCTGATAAATTCCACTTTCTTTGAGTAAGAGGAACAATATTCTCTGAGGCACTGCCATCTGTGATACGATATTGAAGATGACGTGGGCATTCCGACCCAACAGTCCCACCAGGTACCGGAGAACCATTAGTCCCGAGTTCTGTCTGTGTGTGCGGGGAGAGAAAAAAAAGGAGTGAGTGAGTGGGGGGGGGGGAGAGAAAAAAAAGGAGTGAGTGAGTGGGGGGGGAGAAGGGAGTGAGTGTGTGTGTGTGGGGGGGGGGGGGAGAAGGGAGTGAGTGTGTGTGTGTGTGGGGGGGGGAGAGAGAGAAGGGAGTGAGTGTGTGTGTGAGTGAGTGAGTGAGTTAGGTAGGTAGATAGGGAGGTAGGTAGTTAGATAGATAAATAGATAGATAGATAGATAGATAGATAGATAGATAGATAGATAGATAGATAGATAGGTAGGTAGGTTGGTAGGTAGGTAGACGGAAAGTGACGACAGTGTTAGTAAGATGGTGGTTGTGGTGGTGGTTGATGTTGTTGTGGTGATAATGGTTGTTGTTGAGGTGGTAGTAGTGGTTGTTGTGGTGATAATGGTGGTGGTTGTTATTATGATGGTAAATGGTATTGCTATTATTATTCCACACACACACACACACACACACACAAACACACACCTTAATACCGGATGCATGATATCCATTTTCTCCGCTATGCCATCAATCTCGACCTGCAGGAGCGACGGATCGTGAATAAGCCCCGAGAGATAGAAAGCAGACAGGAACTCCAATAACGACTTGTGTACGGGTGTGTAGTGATCACGTTTGGTAAGTTTGGAGGTGGACTGCATGCGTAGGAGTATTCCCAGTTCAATGACTTCGCCTCCGTGTTGACAGCGAGTCTTGAGGTCTTGGCCGGTGAAGTAAGGCTGGTTTTGCTTCAGGCACTCCAGCGATACCTTGCCAAAGTCCTGTAGTGAGTGAGTGAGAGTGAGAGTGAGTGAGTGGAAGTAATAGAGAGAGTGATAGAGACACACACATACATGTATATACAGAGACAGAGAGACACACACACATATATATAGAGAGACACACACACATATATATAGAGACAGAGACACACACACACATATATAGAGAGAGACACACACATATATATATAGAGAGAGACACATACATATATACAGTATATAAAGAGAGAGACACACACACATATATATAGAGAGACACACACACATATATATATAGAGAGAGACACATACATATATACAGTATATAGAGTATATAGAGAGAGACACACACATATATATATATATATATAGAATCAGAGAGAGAGACAGACACAGATATACAGAGACAGAGAGCGAGACAGACACATATATACAGAGAGACACACACATATATACAAACAAAAGAGGTATTGCTACAACTATTGATACAACATTAATATCAATAGTTGTCACAATACCTTTTTTGGCAACTGTACATATTAACAATGTAATCTTACCGAGAGTAGTTTGTTGTACTTATGTGTGTGTGTACATAAACCAAGTGTACATATTAACAAATGTAATCTTACCGAGAGTAGTTTGTTGTACTTATGTGTGTGTGTACATAAACCAAGTGTACATATTAACAAATGTAACCTTACTGAGAGTAGCTTTTTTATTATGTACTTCTATGTGTACAAAAACAAACCAAGTGTACATATTAACAAATGTAACCTTACCGAAAGTAGTTTGTTGTATTTATGTGTGTGTACATAAATCAAGTGTACATATTAACAAATGTAATCTTACCGAAAGTAGTTTGTTGTATTTATGTGTGTGTGTACATAAATAAAGTGTACATATTAACAAATGTAATCTTACCGAGAGTAGTTTGTTGTATTTGTCAGGTAGTACATCATAACACATGGGTTCACCTCTTCTCAGTAAATTCCTCCTCACCATATGTTTAAGTAAGGAGTTATATAGATCAGTGAGTCTGGAGGGTAACTTGCCACCTAAATCTTCATACAGAACACACAACGCTACACACATTACTGGACACGTTATTAAATCACCATATTTATCACCACTGGCGGACATTAACGACATTACCTGTAGAACGGAAAAATATGTAAGTATATTATTAATTATTGATATTACCTGTACAAAGAAAAAATATATTAACGACATTACCTGTACTAAGAAAAAATATATAAGTATATTATTAATTATTGATATTACCTGTACAAAGAAAAAATATATAAGTATATTATTAATTATTGATATTACCTGTACAAAGAAAAAATATATTAACGACATTACCTGTACTAAGAAAAAATATATAAGTATATTATTAATTATTGATATTACCTGTACAAAGAAAAAATATATTAATGACATTACCTGTACAAAGAAAAAATACATATATAAGTACCGTACTGTATAATAATTATCTATAAAGAAAAAATAGGTAGTAAATTAATAATGATATTACCTGTACAAAGAAAAAATATATTAATGATATTACCTGTATACAGAAAAAATACATAAGTAAAAATACATAAGTACTGTATACTGTATTATTAATTATATTACCTGTACAAAGAAAATATCCATAAGTACTGTATATTATTAATGATATTACCTGTATAAAAAAAATATACATAAGTACTGTATATTATTAATGAGATTACCTTTATCAAGAAAAATTAGGTAATTATATTATTAATGACAATAATGTTAATATAGTTTATTTTCTTTTTTTCTTTTTCTTTTTTGTTACCTCGTTTCTACTTCCTGGTTTTCCGATAATGTTAATATAATTTTTTTCCTTTTTTCCTTTTTTTATTATTTTTTTACCTTGTTTCCTTTTTTTACTTTTTTATTTGTTTACCATTTTTTTTACTTTTTTATTTTTATTTTTTACCTTTTTTACTTACTTTATCTTTTTTTTTTTTATTTGTTTACCATTTTTTTTACTTTTTTAGTTTCATTTTTTACCTTTTTTACTTACTTTATCTTTTTTTTTACTTTTTTTGATTACTTTTAATATTATTTTTTACTTTTTTACTTACTTTATCTTTTTTTTTTTTACTTTTTTGATTACTTTTAATATTTTTTTTTTTTTTTTTTTTTTTTTTTACTTTTTATATTTTTTACTTATTTTTTTTGTTACCTCGTTTCCACTTCCCGGTTTTCCGATGGCATTGAAGTAGTGCGTGAAGAAGCGTTGTGTCTGTTGTGTTGATAGTCCGGCCACCAGGAGTCGTCGGTGTAGTGCCGGGGGTAGTGGTCGTGGACAGCCGGGTCGGGATGTGGTCAGTACCGTGGCCGAGGGAAACATTTGTCCGTCTAAGAGGTCAATGAGGTCACCACTCTCCTCATCTACTAACTCATCATAACCAACCAATAGAAACAGTATCTGGAATAATAATAATAATAATAATTAATAATAATATAAATAATTAATAATAATAATAATAATAATAATCCAACTCATCATAACTAACCAATAGGAAGATAATCTGTAATAATAATAATAATAATAATAATTAATATTTATAATAATAATATAAATAATTAATAATAATCATTAATAATAATATAAATAAATAATACTAATAATGTTTACTAACCTTTTCTTCAATTTTCTTCATATGGTTCCATAATGTACTCATGGCATCTTTACTCAGGATGTGTCGGGGTAGTACTTCTTTACAAAGGTGTGAGAATAATGAACCACCTCGGAAGTCACGTAACGTTACTACAAACACCAAACTGAAACAGAGAGTGTGTGACGGTGTGACGGTATGTTATTTGGAAGGAGAGAGAGAGAGAGAGAGAGAGAGAGAGAGAGAGAGAGAGAGAGAGAGAGAGAGAGAGAGAGAGAGAGAGAGAGAGAGAGAGAGAGAGAGAGAGAGAGGGAGGGAGAGAGTGTGTGTGTGACGGTATATTATCTGGAAGGAGAGAGAGAGAGACACACACACATACAGAGAAAGAGACACATATACAGAGAGAGACACACATATACACAGACAGACACACACACATATACAGAGAGAGACACACATATACACAGAGAGACACACACACATATACAGAGAGACACACATATACACAGAGAGACACACACACATATACAGAGAGAGAGAGACACACACACATACACAATATACAGAGAGAGACACACACACACAATATACAGACACACAGACACAATATACAGAAAGAGACACACACACATACAGAAAGAGACTCATACACACACACACACACACAGACACAATATACAGAAACACACACACACACACACACACAGACACAATATACAGAAAGACACACACACACACACACAGACACAATATACAGAAAGACACACACACACACCCACACACATACACACACACACACACACACACACACACATACACACACATACAATACCTGAACTGTGACAAATAAGATGTAGTAGGATTGGCCGCCCAGTCGTACGCTAATTTCAAAGCCAAGGTTGATTTTCCATATCCGGGGTCACCTTCCACTAACACTCTCCTTGGTCGCTCCTCCAGGCTGCCCTCACTGAAGGCTAACTGTAAATAATAATAATAATAATAATAATAATATAAATAATAATAATAATAATAATAATAACTACTACTACTACTACTACTAATAATAATAACTACTACTACTACTACTACTTATAATAATAACAATAATAATAATAACAACAATAATAACAATAACAAAAATAATGACAATAACAAATATAAAAATAATAATAATAACAATACACTGTACTACTACTACTACTACTACTACTACTACTACTACTACTAACAATACTACTACTACTACTACTACTGATAATAATAATAATAATAATAATAATAATACCACTACTACTACTACTACTACTACATATTTACCTGATGTGGGTGTAGTATGTGTGGTAGTGTGAGTAGTCCTGGTGGTACTTTGAGATGTGAAGCCAATGGTACTTGTATTAAGCTCGTCTCAAACTCACTCACTGTCATTCTGTAACATAATACAAACAAGAAATAACAATAAACAACAATAATAACCATAAATAACAATAATAATAACAACCATAACAATAACAATAAACACCATAAATAACAATAATAATAACTATAACAATAACAATAAACACCATAAATAACAATAATAACCATAACAATAAACACCATAAATAACAATAATAATAATAACAATAACAATAAATGCCATAAATAACAATAACAATAACAATAATAACAATAGAGTATCAATATTTGCATAAGAACTATTATTAATGCCCAAATAACAATAACAATAACAAGTCTCAATATTTGCATTAATTAATTAAGATTATTATTGATAAATCTTTGTAAATAAATGTTGTCATACAATTATTAGAGAGAGAGAGACAGAGAGAGAGAAGGGAAGAAGGGAGAGAGAGAGAAGGGAGGAAGGGAGAGAGAGAGAAGGGAGGAAGGGAGAGAGAGAGAAGGGAAGAAGGGAGAGAGAGAGAAGGGAAGAAGGGAGAGAGAGAGAAGGGAAGAAGGGAGAGAGAGAGAAGGGAAGAAGGGAGAGAGAGAGAAGGGAAGAAGGGAGAGAGAGAGAAGGGAGGAAGGGAGAGAGAGAGAAGGGAAGAAGGGAGAGAGAGTACACACACACAAACAAACCAACCAACCTTACCTAAAGTTTGGACACCATGGTAGCTGTAAGGGAGAGGAGTCCAAATTCTTATACTGTGTCCTTAGAAAAGTGGCGACCCTCGCTACCAAGGCACCACCCATGTCACCAGCACCTCTCATAGAAGCTACACGCATAGATGATATATAATGATGTGGTGCCTGATATCTCCCTCCTCTAGTTGATCCTCCTCCTCCTCCTCCTCCTCCAGGCCCTCCTCCTCCTCCTCCTCCGGCTGCTGCGACTCCTCCAGGTTGTGGTGTGGAGGAGCCCAAAGGTATGGGTGTTTCCAGTACACCTCCTGGACTCCAACCTTCCTGTAGGGATGATTATTTAAAGGTTATTAAAGGTGGCAATGAGTGGCAATCAATGGGACAGAGTTTAAGGACCCTGTGATGTAGTCAGAAAATAGGAGGTTTGGGGAGTCCTTCAAACATTGCCAGGAAACGCCACCCAAATGGAAAGAGTTTGTTTCGTGGCTTGGTTAGGAGGAATCAGAAGCCTCCAATTTTCAAACACGATCACAGGGTCCTTAACACACAATTATAGCAACACATCACAAGGATGATGAGTGACACACAAGACTTCTACATCCATGTGACACCTGAGTCAGCTAAGGCTATGGCTGTGTCAGCAGGAACACTTCAGACAGCTGACTTAACCCCCCCCCCCCCCCCTGCTGCTGCTGACAGGGTGTGGTAACCTCTGGCATCAGTGTCATTTTTAACGTGTCCAGAGCAAGGATCCAACAGAATTGCAGCCACAACTTCTACCAACTCCTTCTTCAGTAGATATTTAATAACGTTAATATCTCTCTCTCTCTCACACACACACACACACACATATAATCTAGGTTTCATAAAAGTTTACTGGTAGAATATAAATCTCTCTCTCTCTCTCTCTCTCACACACATTTTTAATAGGTTTCATAAAAATGCACATAACTAGAATATAACACACACACACAAACTAGTTAAGTTAAGTGAGTATAATACCTAGCAAGTTTCAACATTATAATGAACTATAGTCATCATTAACATACATATTAACACACTCCACACTCAACATTTCTTACCTTAAATTGAACGTAATATAAAACTGACAATATTATTTTCTCAAGTGAGGGATAGTTTCATATTTAATTGACTTAGTGACCTAAATTTTATTTATGGTGTTTATCTCGGAGATATGCCCCGTATTACAAACATAATAATTTTGAAATTAGTCTGACCTAACCTAACCTAGACCACAGCAAACTACAGGGACCTAACCTGGGCAAACTACCGGGACCTAACCTGGACAAACTACCGGGAGATATAGCAAGTGTAAACTATCCTAAAGTGACCGGGGGAAGTACATGTATAATAAATATCAAAATGTTTATGATACACACTCCTCTCTTTCTATGTGAGTTTAAATTATGCGAATTTGAAATAGTGCGTATCATGAAAAAAAAAAAAATGCAATTTACAGGAACTCTTAAAATAACATGAACAAGGAGGCTCCATTTTCAAGTTAAAGTACCATTATTTCTTATGGAAATGTACAATTTACTTTATGCAAAATTCACTTTATGCGACACAACCCTTCACCAACCTATAATGTTATATAAAAAAAGCAGAGTGTAGTTAGTTATTTAATTACCTTGACATTGAGGCTGACACCCGTAGTTTTAAAACATTTGAGGTCCCTTACTGGAGCTCTATGAATTCTCCAAACTACTCCAGGCAACAGATTCCCTATTCGAAACACTGAAGCATTTTGTGGCCTGGATTATTTTGGAGGGTTCATAGAGCTCCAGTAAGGGACCTCAAATGTTTTAAAACTACGGGCCTAAGTCTGTGTGGTGTCATCATCTTGAACTACCGAGATCTAACCTGGGCAAACTACCGGGATATAAAACCTGTGTAAACTATCATAAAAAAATAAAAATAAAATGTGTATTATATGAGTTACCTTGACATTGAGGCTTAGTCTGTGTGGCGTCATCATCTTCATCATCATTTGTCCATTGCTGAGGTGTGGGGGGGTGTCCAGGGGTGTCTTTGAGGGGGTACCAGGGGACGTGGGGGTGGGGGTGGAGGGGGGTCGTAGCTGGGGGGTTACTTCGGTGTTGGTGGACTCGTAGCGGCCATGGTCTCCTCCTCCACTCATGTCACTTTCTTCACGTTGACACTCATTTTCCCGCCTTTCCTGTCTTTCAAACTCATTTTCCCGCCTTCCCCGCCCTTCAAACTCATTTTCCCGCCTTTCCCGCCCTTCATATTCATTTTCCCGCCTTTCTCCTCTTTCAAACTCATTTTCCCGCCTTTCTTGTCTATCAAACTCATTTTCCCGCCCTTCATACTCATTTTCCCGCCTTTCCCGCCCTTCATACTCATTTTCCCGCCTTTCCTGTCTTTCATACTCATTTTCCCGCCTTGCTTCTGCTTCTACCCTGGCTTCCACTTCAGCGCGGGCATCACTCTCAGCGGCACACGTCGTACAAGACAGAACTGACGAAGAGGTGAAGCAGGAAGATGAAGTGGAGGTTCTATCTTCACACGTGTCACAGGGAGGGAGGGATGGAGGGAGGCAGGGAGGAGGGAGTTTAAAATCATCATCATCATCATCATCATCGTTTAATCCAATCTTGGTTTTATTAGAGGGTTCATCTTCAATATTATCGGTGGATTTAATACTCGACTTTGATGTTCGATGTGAGCCAGGAGAGGAAGAGTGAAGCCAAGACCATCGAACTGAATTAGGTCTACTGGATGATTTATTATTATTATTGCCTTGTGAACCACCATCATCACTGGCTTCTGTTTCCACCTCTCCTTCTTCTCTTCCTCTTCTTTCTCCTTCTTCACTAATGGCGCCTTCTTCACTATGGGCATCTAGTGAGGCATACCCACATGACAGTGATGCCAACTCATCATGTAATCCATTAATACTAAGTTCCCTCGAGGCTGCATCGTCTAATAACCGACTGAGTGACGTGGTATCATCGTCCTCTTCCTCTTCGTCACCAAGGAGAGACGATGTACACGACGATGAACCACTATCGTCTATAAAGGGTATACCTGCCCCTAAAACACCACCACTACTACCGGTACTAGATATTTCCTGGCCGGCAACCCCTACTACCGTTAACCCCACTCCCCCTCCTCCCCCACCAACACCCCCTCCCCCTCCCCCTCCTCCTGTTGTGCCTCCTCCTCCTCCTCCAGCTCCTCCCTTTCCTCCATTTCCTCCGTTTTCCTCCTCCACCACCACCACGTCCGTTTCTGCCAAGTCTGACATCTGTAAAATAATGATAGCAATGGCAAACTGATCACACACACACACACACACACACACACACACACACATAATGAGCACTAAACTATACACACACACACACATACATACTGTATATATGAGCACTAAACTATACACACACATACATACACATACATAATGAGCACTAAAGTATACACACACACATATAATAATGAGCACTAAACTATATATACACACACACACACATAATGAGCACTAAACTACACACACACACACATATATATATAACGAGCACTAAAGTATACACACAAAACTTACCTACATGGAGTATTTATGTTTCACACTCCACAATGACGAACTCTCTCTCTCTCTCTCTATCTCTCTCTATCTCCCTCTCTCTCCCTTCCTTCCTCTCTTTTTCTCTCACATGGCTGGACCTGAAATAAATGAGTGAATATTAGTTAAGTAAGATATTTTTTCCTTCCAAGCGGTGGTGGCAGCGTGGAATGTAAACAAACCGAGTGGGCTGCCAGGCGTACAATAATAATTGAAGTATGTGTAATTAAGTAATTAGTGGGGTGTTGTTTTTTGTGACGAAAATGTCCTCTGTCCCCCCTATCTGTCACACACTTTCATCTGTCCCCCCTCGTGTACGTGCACTTTCCGTGTGTGAATTCCTGGAGCTGTAGGTGGTCACATGACAATTTGTATACCATGACACACAAACACACTCTATGCATTTACATATATAGAAATAAATAGATAAAAAAAAATAGATAAAAAAAGCAAGAAGGAAAGAAATACACACATACAAATTACTGTTATAATTACATGTTACATTTTTATTAATTCTCTCTCTCTCTCTCTCTCTCTCTCTCTTTCTTTCTTTCTCTCTCTCCCTCTCTTTCTTTCTTTCTCTCTCTCCCTCTCTTTCTTTCTCTATCTCTCTCTCTTTCTTTCTTTCTCTCTCTCCCTCTCTTTCTTTCTTTCTCTCTCCCTCTCTTTCTTTCTCTATCTCTCTCTCCCTCTCTTTCTTTCTTTCTCTCTCTCTCTCCTGTGATAGAGTTCAAAGGTCACCATGAATACTGGAGAGAGAGAGAGAGAGAGAGAGAGAGAGAGAGAGAGAGAGAGAGAGAGAGTAAAGCTGACAGAGGGGAAGAGGAGAGGGGAGAGGGAGAGGTATATATGTCAGATGTGAAAGAGGGGAAGGGGGAGGAGGAGGGGAGAGAAAGAGGGAGGAGGGGAGAGAACGGGGGAGGAGGAGTTACATAGAGTTACATAGAATCACAGACCACAACAGACCTTACGGTCCACACGGGGTGATCTGATTAGAAGGTTACTGGTAGAGAATGAATTTCTCCCCAGTGATAGTCGTAGGTAAGGATAGCAAAGTAGAAGGCTCTCTCCCCACCCTCCAATCCCTCCGGCCTGAGCCGTACTGGAAATAAAGTCAGGAGTCAGAACCTTGTGGAGTTGGTAGAGAAAACTCCACAAGGAATTTTATAGGAAAGATAGAAAGTAGTTGAAATTTGGCTAACTTGCCACCTGTAATGGGCAAAAAATTATTCATTAGTAAACATCGAAAGTCGGGGATTAGATGCAAGGTGTTTATCAAGGCGACGTTTGAAGCTGTCTACTGTGTTACATTCTATTACGTTACGGGGAAGCCCATTCCATAAGTTGACGACTCGGTTAAAAAAGAAATTCTTGGATTCGTGTGAATTAAAAGATTTACCTATGATTTTACAGCCATTACCTCTCGTGTAGTTTGATTGATCGATATTGAAATATTTGTTGCAGTCCATATTGTCTATGCCTTTGATTATTTTGAATACCTGGATTAAGTCGCCTCTCAATCTACGTTGTGCTAATGGGAATAGATTCAGTTCATTTAGCCGCTCTTCATACGTTTTGTTTCGTAGACTTGGTATCATTTTAGTAACTCTACGTTGGACTCGTTCCAATTTTACTATATCTTTCTGGTAGTACGGGCACCAGGCTTGGACACAATATTCCATAAGGGGACGGACCAAGGAATTATACAAAGTGAGGATTGTGTCTTTGGACTTATACTCGAATGCTCTGCCAATAAAGCCGATAGTTTTGTTTGCTTTCTTAATTACTTCCGTACATTGCTGACTGGGTTTTAGGTTACTTGATATTGTGACCCCTAAGTCTGTCTCTTGATCCACGCTTTTAATTTGATTACCATTTAACGAGTAGTTTGCAGTTACGTTACGATGTCCGATATGGAGTACTTTACATTTATCTGCATTGAAGGACATTTGCCAAGTTTTCGCCCAATTCGACAATTTATCGAGGTTATCTTGCATTTCTTTAGTTTGTGCGTTAGTGAGTACTGTATTAGCAATTTTAGTGTCATCGGCAAACTTCGATATTATGCATGAGAGACCTTCATCTATATCGTTTATGTAAACTAGGAATAGGATTGGCCCTAAAACTGACCCTTGTGGCACCCCGCTCGTAACGCCAGTCCAATTAGATGATTTTCCATTTATTACCACACGTTGTTTACGGTTTCTTAGCCAGTTTTCTATCCATCTTACGGTGTCGCCTTGGATTCTGTGAGATTTTAATTTACTTATTAAACGTTTATGGGGAACTTTGTCAAAGGCTTTTTGGAAATCTAGATAAATTATGTCTACTGCTTTACTCTTATCATATTCGTTAAAAATGTCGTTTAAAAAGTCTAATAGATTCGTTAGGCAAGAGCGTTTATTGCGGAAACCGTGTTGAGTGTCTCTGAGTAAGTTGTTTTCCTCTAAATGATTTGTAAGTTTATCTCGTATGATTGTCTCTAACAT
>JAWZYT010005836.1:27500-30000 GCA_034508575.1 Petrolisthes manimaculis | reverse complement strand
ATACTCTGTATAGAGAGAGAGAGAGAGAGAGAGAGAATGTGTGTGTGTGAGAGAGAGAGAGAGAATGTGTGTGTGTGAGAGAGAGAATGTGTGTGTGTGTGTGAGAGAATGTGTGTCTATGTGAGAGAGAGAGAGAGAGAGAGAGAGAGAGAGAGATAAGTTCGCAAGTCGCAATACACAATAAAGATTACATATTCACATGTGAGAGGGAGAGAGAAGGAGAGAGAAAGAGAGAGGGAGAGGAGAGAGGGAGGTAACAACGCCCTTCCTGCCCCCCCCCCCCCCCCCCCTCTCTCTCTCTCTCTCTCTCTCTCTCTCCGTGATACAATAGTTTGCCATTAAATGATAGTGAATCAGTTTCCCGCCAAAACTGATGGCGGGAAATTAATTGGCGCGCAAACTTGGGAACCCGGGAAAAGGAATTAACTACTACTACTACTACTACTATCCTACTACCATGACCATTACTACTATCATGACCATTAATACCACTACTACCACCATGACACACACACACACACATACACACACACACTCTCCTCTCACTCTCTCAACCCTCTCCCTCAATTTGACCTACTTCTCTCTCTCTCTCTCTCTCTCTCTCTCCACACACACACACTCCTTAACAAAAATTGTGAATATATAAAACGTGTGTGTGTGTGTGTGTGTGTGTTTTCGCCTGTGTGACTGTGGATGTTCCCGTGTGTGTGTGTGTGTGTGTGTAACCCTTTCAGAGTACGGTATTCGCATCTGTGTGTGTGTGTGTGTGTGTGTGTTCGCCTCATGGTCACTGGGGTCAGTTAACCATTAGTAAAAACATTGGTTAGTGCTTTCAACATTCTCTCTCTCTCTCTCTCTCTCTCACACACACACACTCTCTCTCTCTCTTTCACACAAACACACTTAACAGACACAGAAAAAACGCACACACTCTCTCTGAAATACACTTAACAGACACAAACACACACACAAACACATTTAACACACACAACAATAAACACTCACTCAACAACAAGAATAAACATTGGTTCGTAGAGCGAGGACTTGGCGAAAGTCTGGCAAAATTCCGACCCCTTGATTTTGGACCTAATGCTCAAATGTTGAGTTTTAGGAATACAGCCATCACTCAAGTACCATTAGAAGCAGAAATGTACATAGCAGGTTATATATATATATATATATATATATATATATATATATATATATATATATATATATATATATATATATATATATATATATATATAACATAGCAGGTTATATATATATATATATATATATATATATATATATATATATATATATATATATATATATATATATATATATATATATATAACATAGCAGGTTATAGAAAAGGTCTCATCAAAATCAAATCTCTACAACTGAAATTATTGCGGTTTTATCAATTTTCAGTTTTTTTTTAATTTTGACCTTGAAAAACAATAGGTGACCTAGAAATGTTGATGCCTATAATGCCTATATACCTATACCTATATACCTATATGCCTATATAATAGATGATCTAGAAATGTTGATGCCTATAATGCCTATATACCTATACCTATATACTTATAAACTTATATACCTATATACCTGTGGTGAAAATGTCAGTAAAATCAGACAAGCATTGTGACCTGTAGACCACCAACCTACATACATACACACACACACACACAACAACATACTGGCCCAAATAACAACAAAAACATGAGTTGTGACATAAGCGGATGTATAGGTGACGTCTGTTACGAGGATAACCGGATGTAACATGACGTCACACACACACACACACACACACACACACACACACACACAATGGTTCAAGCATCAGTGAGCCTTGTTTTGCACGCAAATAATATCGTGTTGGGATGACTGAACACACACACACACACACACACACACACACACACACACACACAGTACATAGGCTACACACAACACACACACACACACAAATTAAATATACTGTCACTCACATACACACAGACACTAAAGGTACACACACACACACACACACACACACACAAAGACACACATGATTCATAGGTTAAGTTTTAATGAGTTACATATTATGTCCTCTCTCTCTCTCTCTCTTTCTCTCTCTCTCTCAAAATAGTAATAATAATAATTTAATCTCACTCAGTCTCTCTCTCTCTCTCTCTCTCTTTTCTCCCTCTCTTTCTCATTCTCTCTCTCTCTCTCAAAATAATAATAATAATTTAATCTCACTCAGTCTCTCTCTCTTTAATGTATGTACAGTCAAGGTCTTAAGTTGGTGATGTGTATGTATGTATGTTAATGTATGTATGTACGTGTGTGTGTGTGTAAGGAGTGGCCTGCAGTGTGTGTGTGTGTGTGTGTGTGTGTGTCAGCTTGCAACATGATACCAAACACACCACATGACAGCGGAGAGAGAGAGAGAGAGAGAGAGAGAGAGAGAGAGAGAGAGAGAGAGAGAGAGACTTTTCGCATAACCTCGCCACTTTAACCTTGACTA